>WAAG01018842.1:172306-184040 GCA_013390105.1 Tichodroma muraria | reverse complement strand
TTTTTATGAAAATGAAAAAAAAACACTTTATTTTAGTGGCTTTAGTTTTGTTACTGAAGGAGCTGGGGGCTCTGTTAAGTAACTGCAAGAACCAGAGTGTCTTGAAAAGCCACTTTCTTACTGATCACGCATTTCTACCATGGTATATTTTAAAGAAATTCGTTGATTCTTCTACACATTTGCAACTAGGAAGTCTATGATGGGAGGGGGTTCAGATCTTGTTGGACTGAATTGTCAGGATTTAAAAAAAAAAATTGGAAAAGCTCATATTTTAAATTTATACTGCTGTTATTTTTCATTCATGTATTGTTTGTCATTGATTTTTTTTTCCTTTAAAAAAAATACACAAATTGGCTTCTTCCTACATTCCAAATGACCGAAAACATGCACATCTCTACCACCCCGCTAGCAGCCTTTCTTTCAACAGGTTATGTTAGACCCTGAAGAATGTAATTTACCTTTGTATCCTTCTTAGCATAAATAATCTAAAATCATGGGTGCTTTGGTTTGACTGCCTTACTGATCTTGGGAGTGATATTGAAAATGACAAGCCAGTTTTAACTGCATGTCACTGAAATTCAGACTGCCTTTTCTAGTGCCTGGAAAGACATACGTTCTTACTCCTGTAATGTGTTAAATGTCTGTTAATTGCTTTTTATTTATATTGCTTGTATGACAATGTTGGGGTTTTTTTCCTACAGAACTTAGAGCAGTATATCACAAACTTTTCTTGCACTACATCTTAGCAAGTCACGTGTGATCCTATTTTTTGAGTAGGATTCAGACAGCAGCTACTTTAAAGAGAATTATGGAAGTAGCAGGTGTCATTTGATATAAACTCTGCAGGATGTGTTGGACAGACTTGATAGCAATGAACTCTTCAGTTTTTAACATCTATGAAGAACCAGGAAATCTGCCACCATACAACCCTCAATTTGACACAGGTGAGCAGCAAGTGGCTCTGCAGTCCATGAACTGAAAAATTCTTTCTTGGAAATAAGAGGAAAAACTTCAAAATTACTCTTGCAGTACAGATCAAACCCATACCTTATTCTGGGAATTTAGATTTTTTAGATACAGCTCAAGACATGCATTCTCCAGAACTGAAGATATGAGGAGGAATCTCATCCGTGTTTCAAAGGCAGTGTTGTTGGCTAGCAGTATTAGTCATTTCCAGACTTCATCTTAATGGTTTTTCTGTTAGCACAGGGCTGATATGCTGCCCATGAGTGTTTAAAGCCTCCCCCCTAGTCAGAGCTGGAATATGCAGTGTTACCACTTGCCAGTCTACCTCTGTCATGTATTGTACCATACCTGTGCCCTTAATTACATTTGCCTGAATGTGTGCACATCAGAGCAGCCTGACTTAGACCGTGCAGCCCCTGGGAGTGGCAACAGCGTTGTATTGATTCTGTTCACTCCCTGTGAACATCCTCACTTTTTTGGTGTCTGTCACTTTCAGCTTGTGCTCAGTCTGCTGCTCCTCTTTGTGTAAGTCTGGCTGCTTTAGAGAGAGATTTGAGTAGGAGGACTTAATTCAGACAGGTGTAGCGAAATCTTTTGGGAGGGATATAGTGGAAAATATTGCTCTATAATTAGTTTTAATTCTCTTTTAATCCTGTTCTGTGCTGTCTTGCTTGGCTAAAGCTGAATTGTATTATTTGAAATGCAGTTGATTCTTTTGGCCATCATGGATTTGCTTCTAACACCTCGTTTCAAGCAACTGAATGTCTTTTTCAGCAAACACTTCCACGTGAATCTCAGCAACAGAAAATTCTCACAATACCACCAGTGTTTCTCGCAGTCACTATCACCTTGTTTAATCTGCATTCGAGAATTTCAGTAATACCATTTTGCAAAACCTGTTTCTCTCTGTGGATATATTACACATTTTAATAGCAGGTGGTGAAACAATTCAGTACAGCACTGCTCAGTCAGAGGAGCTGTAACGGAGCAGCTCTGCCGTTTTCTTTAGCAGACATCAGACTTCAGGAACACACATCCATTTTGGGGGAATATGTGCCCTGTAATTTAGATAACATATTCAGGTAAAACTTTCAGTTTACTTTAAACCCCATCTGCACTTTATAAGTAGGTAGTGGGAGGCTTTAACTGCAAAGTGCTGTTTGACTGTGAGACTTTATCATGAAGAGGGACAAATGATGGAGTCTTTATTACACATGAGCAGAGCAAAGCCAGAAGGAGATTAAGAAATCTTACATGAAAAGAGAATAACAAAAGATTAAGCACAGAATCCTATAGTATTATGTCAGCCACCCTCCTGGTATCTGCACTTTAGATACTTGAATGTCTTGCTGTTTATACATTTAACTTTCTATGTTGACTATGCTCTCTTCACCACAGAAGTGATGTAGTTTCTGTTACATTCGGTTCATTGTAGATGACTTAGGGGCTGTTTTATGAGGATGGAACATGACAGGGATTGTTTTGTACATGAAAGAATGCATTTCTGACCGATCTGCAGTGTCCTCTGCCAGCTTTGTTTGAGAGTCTGTAACCTAAAGACAGAGAACATTCTATGTAACTAGTAAAATTGGTTTGGGGGTTCTTTGTTCAGTTTCTCACGCACAACTGTCTGCAGCTGCCAAGTGCCTGATCTCGTTGTTGCAAGGCTTTTCTGAGAGCTGAAGCTGTGTTTTTTTCTGAGGTCTGTAAGACAAAGTCTTTGGTAGGCGGGGGTCAATTTTTTTAAAAAAATTCTCCTTCTGCAGGAATCACAGCGCTATTCTTAGTGGCTTTCCAGTTAGTTATCCAATACGTGTCTGCCTCTGACTCAAACTTGAGCCTGACTACCCACCTTCCTGATGCTGTTGCATCTTTCCAGGCTTTGAAAGCTGGATGAGGGATTTAGCCGTACAGGAGCTGTTTATTTTGGGTTGTGTAGTTCAGTGACAGGCAGTGTGAGGGCGCAGCAGTCAAGCGAGCACTTTATGTGGAGCCTCCTTATTGGAGCTCCCAGACAGATGCTCTAAACAGAGCTGGGGACAGGGGGATTCATATGTACAGTTTGAGAGGTAGGTTTGATACCTGATCTTCTTACTGTACTGCAGAACTCTCTCATTTTAGGTTTGACTAAGTATGTAATAGTAGATTTAGGAAGTACCGAGTTCAGAGTTCATGTGAGACCCTAAACCAGTGCCTGCAATTTTTTTTTCCTGCACATATATCACGCAAATTGAATCTGCCTGATGTTTAAGAGCAGATTTTTAAGATTTTTAAAAATGCAAAGATAAAGAGTCTTTTGCTTATTTGTCCACAGGAATAGCTATAAGCACACTCTCAGATTCCTCCTTCTGGCACCAAAGCTCTGGAACATATATGTTTCTTCAAAGACAGTGCTGAATAAAATTGCTCATAGCAAGTTATGTACCAAAATGTTTTCTATATTAAAGCTGTGGAAGAACTTTGTTTGTATATACTATTGCTCCCTGGATTTTGGAAGAGAGGGTTTCAAGCATCATAAGCAGTAGTTACTCGTTAGACTGAACAGAAACTAATTCTTCTCTTGATTTTCCAAATTGATGTTGACTGTTTCATGATGATTGTTGGTCTCAGCTTAATGCACAGATGATGTTACAGTCTGATCAAACACCATCTGCCCACCTGGAGTGGACATGAAATCTGTTCATTACCTGACCAAACCTTTTGCATTGACACTATGAGTTCTAACGTGTGGGTTTCTGGTCCTGAAATTCAGTACATTGTTGCAGATAGATAACACTGTGACAGATGAGTAGCAGTTGACTTGTAGAACACAGCTACATTGAGAAATGCTTATTGACAATTTTGATACACTGAAGTGACTCTTCCTACCAAACCAGCTGGTAACTAACATTAGGCTTATATGTATCAGCATATCTTGTTTTCCAAAGCACAGTAGATTTGAAATATTTCATGGTTTTGTTATTCATGCTGCAGTCAAGCACTAATTTGTGTCTTTATAGTACAAACTATTAAAGAATTTTGTTTTAAATACAACTTTTCCCAGGTGGTTCTTGGCTTATGTGTTGCACAGGGCTGGCTGGTTCATCTGGATGCTGTTCAGTAGATGGGTGGTTGTACATCTTGGCCGGTGGTGTGCAAGTAGAACAGCAGGATTTGTGTGTCCTGCACGGATGGGGAAGCTGCCTGCCTGCAGCCAAGAGCCTCCATGGCAGTAGGGTTCACCAGTCTTTCTGCCTTGTGCTGGGGCCCTTTGAGCACTGGGCCTTGCTCAGAGGTGGAGTGTTAGCTGTAAACACTGCAGGACCTTCTTCCCTTCGGAGGCCTTCCCCAGCACACACCAGTTAGAAGGGACTGCAGGCAGGTGACGTGGGTGGCAGAGGAGAAGGCAGGAGTCAGGTGAACGTGCAGGCAGCCCAGAGCGTGCAATTTGCACGCCCTTTGCTTCAGCCTTTTCCTGTTCCTTTCAGTGACAGGATAATCACTGCAGGGCAGAACTTTCCCAGGCAGAGACTGGACAACCAGGCACTAATCCAGCAAGTCTCACCACATCCCAGCAGCCAGTTTGGTAATGACCATAAGGTGTTTTCCCTACTTCTGGCTGCTCTCCCAGGTGCTCAGAGACCCCATTTTCTCCTGCTTATCTCTCTCAAAGATTTGTCTCTGCAGGGACAACCTGGAGTTAACTGTTCAAGGGCCAAGCCACAGGGCAACAAAACTCAGAGACAGTGGTGTAAATGGCTGGGGCAAGCTATGCCACCTCCCCTGCATACAGAGGGACATCCAGACTCTGCAGACAAGCAGAGGGTTATTCTGGGGCTGGGTGAAATCCAGCTTTGCATATTGAGCTTGTGGCTGGTCTAGAACTGAGTAGTACTTTAAAATTTCCCTGGGGATAACAACGTTGCAGTTCTGTCAAAGCCCTCCTTCCAAACAGAAAATTGAATTTTGAGCTTGACGATTCCCTTTCAAGACTGCCAATTTACTTGCAGCTTTATTAATTTCTCTCTTTCCCTCCACTTCAACTCCCCCCTTGTTTTGGGGGTTTTTTTGGGGTAGGTTTTTTTGGGTTGTTTTTTTTTTTTAATCCAGCCTGTTCGAAGGCTGAAAGTGAAGGTCTGTACTTGCATCACTTAAATCCCAGTGGCTTTAATCATAGATTTGGCTGTTCATGGTGCTGTATGGAGAGAGTTGCTGCCAGTTAGCAGAGGAGCTGACTATCCATCCTGGATATTTGTTGCTAAGTTAATGGAGATGGATGAGACAATGGAGTCACTAATGAAGCTGTGGTGGGTCTGTCTCTTCTGTGGGTCACTTTTGAAGGCTCCTCTGATGGGTCCCCATGGGAACATGGACCATGCTTGTGCTGGTATGGGAGAGGATCAACAGAAGCAGGACAAGGACAAGTGTCTGGATTCAAATTCAGTCACCCAAGAGGAGATAATGTGATGAGCTCAAGAAGAGGTCCCTTGCACCCTCAGCAGGAACAGAGCTGGGATGATGTTCTCATTCACCTTCTGTATGTGAGGGACACGTACAACTCTGTATTTGCTAAGACACAACATCGCCCTGTGTGCGATGGATAAAACATCCCAACTTACAAGCAGAAACTTTGTGGATTTACTTTAGACCTATTTTGCAATCGCTGCAGTTAATTTAGCATCCTGGCCCCTAAACTCCTTTCCAAGGTGAGTCACCCCCAAGCTGGATATCTCACCTTGCTCACATGCAACACCCAAGGCTCTCAGTGCATGACACTTTCCAGCTGCTACAGCAATACAAATAGCCACTAAAACGATCCAACCTCATTAATCACCTCTGCTCAGACTGACTTTATAATTAGCATGCAAGAGGCACACACTAACTTAATGAAATTAGCAGTAATTAGTGGCACTGACACATACATAGAGCCAACACAGGAACCAGCTGGAGCATGGGGTGTGCAGGTACTGTGGACCTCGTGCCCAAGGCACAGCACCCAGCAGCGCCTTGGGACATCGAAGGTGCTGACTCTCATCTCTCATCCTGGAGATCAGGTAGGTGAATGCTAATCAACAGCAGCTCGCACGATCCCACAGAAATGGAATTAAGCAAGTTACTCTGCTGATGTAAACTGATGTCAAACCCCTAATATTTATAGGCTGGCCGAGTATCAGAGCTGCAGTGATTTATGTGGATGTCTAACCTTAGCACTGCTTCTTCCTCATAGCTGGTGTGTTGACTCAGTGCCGAACAGCGGAACGGAGTACATTTGTTAAAATATTGCAGTATTGTAGAAGCCTTGGAACAAATCCAACTTCTCAGGTAGGAGAAGTAATGAACAGAACAACCAGATCCCCTCTGCAGCCAGGCAAACCTGTCCAGGCACTTGTGAGTCATTGCTTCACAGGGTTTTATTGCTTAGCAGGGTTTTGTTCATTTAGAGTCCTCTGAGGGCTGATTTGTTTTGGGTTTTTTTTTCTTCTATTTATTTGGGATTTTTTCTTTAATCATCTCATTTTTAACATCCCACCTTGGCTGAAATGAAAGCAATATTAAGTGCTAGTTATAAAATGAAAAACAACAATGAACCTGCAAGCCACAGCATGAAAACAAAGCTGCTACAAAAGGGATATTTTTATACAGGTTATCTGAAAAGCAAACAAACTCCAGCTGTTTTCTTGCTGCTGACATTAATTAAAGCATCAGGGCTGATTAATGCTGTGGACTTGTTTCTGCTGAAAATCTCTCTGCCACATCCCCCTGGATTTGACAGTTCACTGTCAATCTGCTTTGCAACCAAGGCACTCGTGCACATCCCTCCAGAGCAGTTGTGGCTCTTCAGTAACACCCAGGACATCTGATACTAAGTGGCTTTGTCCATATGCTCACATCATGTGGTGTTCATGTTCAGGATGGAGTAAAAAGCCTTTTTCTCATGCCATGGGCTGTGTTACATCCCAGAAGATGCCTTCCTCTCCAGTAAGCATTACACAGGGCACATCAGCAGCCCCCTGTCAGGTTTGTACAGCCATGACAGCAACCCCAGGTCAAACTCATGATGATCAGGCTTTAGGGGAAATCGGTGCTTAAACATATTAAGGGCAGAACCCTAAATCAAAATAAAAATCTGGTCTTTCTTGCCCTAATTAGATTCAACAGTGCTAAACACAGTGCTGGAGGCAATTACCTCCAGCAAGGGCAGTGATTTATGTCTGAAGTGGAAACATCCTCGTGTGGGAAGGCTGGAGGTAAAGAACATCTCTTTACAACCTCCAATTTCAAAACCCTGGTGTTATTCTGCCTGAATCTATGCCCAGCTTGGTTGTGTCTGCTTAGAGAGCCATAGCTTAATTGTATATATATATTGTCTGATAATATCAGAGATGGCAGCTTGAAGCTTCAAGCTCCTGAAGCTGGAAGTCAGCAAATTAGAGAGGGCAGAAGGAATTTCATTTTATTCATTAAGGTGTGACAGTAGTTTTAAGTCTCATGCATGGGTCCTGGAAAGGAACATATATCTCTATGAGCTGTGAAGGCATGGTTCATGTTGATGTGAAGACTGAAACTCTACTGCTCTTGCATTAAAGGATGGTTTTTTTTTTCCTTGACTTGGCTAATGAGTAGTGACTGATGTGATTCCTGCAATCACTTGCACTCACCCAGATATGAGGCTGTGGGACCTCTCCTGACAGAGACCTCAGGCTAACAGCATCAATCTGTGGGTATGACTGGGGCAATGCCTCTTCAATTAAGGTGCCCAGAGGAAGGGACAAGCCCTGTATCCCTGGCTGAAGTGTCTCACTGGTTAACTGACCCCCAGATCAAAGCTGGCACACAGCCACGCTGTGGCAGTGGGAGCTGTACCAAATGCACAGGGGTGTTTTATAAAGGTTATATAGTCCCAGTTTGTTTTTATACAGTCCCAGTTTGTGCCTGGGACTTGCTCTGTTTCCCCTTGGGGAGCGAGATGAGCCAGCGAGGGCTGCCATCCCTACAGCTGCCATGCCCTGGCACAGCTCAGCCTCTTTGAAACCTCTGGTGACAGGGATCCTACAGCCTCCCCTGCCTGCCCACTCCAAAGCTAGACTTAGAAAGTATTCCCCAACAGCTCAATTAGATACAAGCCTTGTCCCTCCTTTGGGCTTTCTACTTGAATGTGAAGGGGAATTTCATCTTCCTTTTATCCTCTAAATTATTGATGTCACTAAACTGGATTTTTTTAAAAAAATTTTTTCCAGTCTTCAGAGTTGAAATAGAAACTTTTGAAACCTTTTTTCCTCTATCTCTTTTTGGCTTTAATGCCTTCTTTTTTGGCAAAGGCATCTAACAATGAAAAGACATTTCACTGGCTGTGTGTATCATCAGCCATTAAAACACCATATGCAAAGATGAAGTAATCTGGATGCTTTGAGGTGGATTTATATCCTTAGGCAGTAAGATTTCCCAGCTTCATACATGGCAATTGATCTTTCTGTGCTATATCACTACTGCTGGGTCTGGTTTTTCTCTTTTTCCCTTTTAAAATACAAAGAAGGGCATGTGAGACAGTGCCATCTCCCAGGGAAATCTTTGAGCAAGATCAAGGGCTCTCAAAGGATGCAACGCCTGGGTCAGGCATCCCAAACCCTTTCTACAGGCCCCATGCAGCAGAAATTATCTCCTTCCACAGCCCAGACTACCTGAGGTCCACTATATTCCATGCCAAGTCCTGGGCATTTCAGTTGCAAACACTTGCCCAGGTGAAACAGGAGACTCCACTGAGAATTAAAGGTAAGGCTAATAATTTGTCTTTGCTTTTCCTCACCAAATGCTTCATACAGTTGTTTGATAATCAACACAACTGGAAAGTAAGTAAAAGTGTAAGTTATACCTGGGTTTCTGGAAAATGAGGACTTCAGATTGTAAGGAGGACTGCTGGCTGCTGTCTCTGATTGCTAGCCTGTATATTATTTATTTTCCTGCTGATTCAGAGGGAAGATAGCCAAGCTGTGAATCAGCCCTACCTCTTCTTGCAACACCTATCATTTCCCTAGATCTCCTCTCCAAATCCCAGCCAGGTCTGGCAGCGCTTTGTTAATGAGATCAGTAATTGCAGCATGAACTGTGCAGTTGCAGAGTCAGGAGACAATTGGAGTAACTCTGCTTTCTTCCACATTGCAAGGAAAATTCTAATTGTGAGCTGGATATAATTTTGTCCAGAAGATGGATTTATATTTACTTTTTTGCAGGATCAGAGGGTTCCTGATTTTGTTGCCATTAATCCGACAGACTGCAACACCGACTCCTTTAAACAAACCCACTGAGAATCAGAAACACAAAAAAAAGCCCAAATTTCCAGCTCCTGAGCACTGTCCAATAGCCAAGATGTGCCTCCTTGTGTGAGTGAAAGTAGATATGACACAGATTTAATGAGGTAACCATTTCTTGGCAGCCCTAGAGCTCTCCTCAGAAACTGCATCATGATTCGTTTACTTGACTAATGCAGTTGTGTTGTGCAAAAAAATGGGAGAAAGCAATTTGGAGGGCCAAGTAAATAAGGTTTGGAAAAAAACCCCATAGCTAAATCAGCAGGGTTTGCTGAAGTTTAGGCAGCCTTGGACAGTTTTGGGGGTTGTAGAAAAGTATTTCTGGGAAACCTCTGGAAACTTAGGGGGCCTTGTCACCATGTCTGCAATGCCTGAGGCTGCACTGGTGATACAGAGCATCTAAAATTAGAATCATGGAATGGTTTGGGTGTAAGGGACCTTCAAGATCATCTAGTTCCAACCTCCTGTCATGGGCAGAGATGCCTTTCACTAGACTAGGGTGCTCAGAGCCCCATCCAACCTGGCCTTGAACACTTCCAGGAATGGGGCAGCCACAGCTTCTCTGGACAAATATTATTGTCATATTCTTCTCAAGACTGAAACATTGCCATTCTCTAAAACATTGTAAAAGAGGGAAATGGAGGTGTATAACATGCCATTGGTTTAATTAGCATCCAGATTACTGGTGTGTGTGGGGACTGTCTGCTGGTAAGCACCAGTCTCATCAGCTGTGCTGGATAATTGCTGCTTTTCCCAGTGCATTTTAAAAAAGCATATCCGGAGCTTTTAAAATTATGCTTGAGTTCATTTCTCAGACTGGCAGCAATGAAAAACTACTGGTGTCAAAGATCTCTGAAAAAAGTACATTTGGGAACATCTCCTTCTTCTATATAGTCTTTTTGGCTACAGTACAGTATTTTTCCCCTAAAACATAAAGCTTGGAGGGGAGGAAGCGGCAGAAGTCAATCACCAGACACTGCAAGAAGTGAGGATGATTTCTGAGCAAACGTTGAGTACCCAAGTCAAGGCTCTTGTGAACTCCCAAGCACAGCATCTCAGTTACAGTTCAGGGCTTAGAGGAGGATGTTAAGAAGTGCCTTGCTCCTGGGGTTTTCACAGAGAATTACATCAGTATTGTTTTTCCCCAAAAAACTACCTCTCCAGCCTGTCTGTACTGCAGCAAATAAATCTTGACTGCGCTGATGGTTTTATGCTTGCCTTGTGTTTGAAGCTCAGCCCGGGTGAAGCTGAGGTGTGGAGGTGACCTCTCCAATTAATACCCAAGCAATTTCCCCTGAGCTCTGTAATCAGAGACACCTGGGAGCAGATTTTGAAGTTGGTGTCCTCACCAACTGCAGGAGTCAGCACAAGTGCTAGAGTTGGCTGCACGCTGATGTAAGGTCAAGGTTAGGCTGATAAACAGTACATAGAAGGAAGTACCCCACAGGCCTCCAGGACATGTCCTAGAGATGTTCCTTGCTGAAGAAGAGAAGGTTGTAGAATGGAAATATCTGCCTTAGAAGTGGTGGGAAAATTCACAGGTGTCAAGTTCCTATGGGGTGATAGTGATCAAAACATGAGGGCATGGTTCTGGTGCAGGGGGAAAAAAGGGACTGTTGTCCACGGTGGCAAAGTATCCTCAGCCCCTCCAAAACATCCATTTCCTTGAAGTGTATTGGATATGAGTGGCCAATCCATGGGTCCTGGAGTATGCTGGAGGTAGCTCAGTAAGAAATATATCGCACAAAATTAATAAATTCCTGGGGAAATTTGTCCTTTCAGATCCATTGGCTACTCATCTTACTGTCTTGTCTTGCAGGAAATAATCTTCTGGGAATAATTCTTCTGGGAGCTTTGCTCTACATTAGTGGTAGCAAGGACTTGCTCAAGGTGCTCCCATGAGGTCCAACATTTGCCTGCTTCTCCTCCCCAGGTATGGCAACTCCAAAAGCCAAGGAGGGCAGTCCAAAAGTAACATCTGAGGATCACTGCCTGGAAGGACAAAGTCTTCTGCCACAGGAACCAGGCAGTGCTTTGATGTATCTACACCTTTAAAAAGAACAATACTGCTAGGCAGCTGGGAAACAAGGAGAAACTCAAGACACAGCAGAGTTTTCCAAAATTTCCTTAGGAAAAGCAAATCCTGCCTTTCTGTGAGTCCTTCAGGAAAAAGCCACTGCTTCTTGCACAGAGAGCATGTCAGGTAGGAGAGGGAAGCTTTTATCAAGCAAAACTAGGTCTCTGTTATACCAGCATAAGTCCAAAGTAATTCAGGTGATCCCAGGGATGATGTAGGCTTGTCAAGCCAAGATCTTATTTGATCTTATATCACAACAAGCTACTTATCTGCAAGAAGAGCTTTGTGGAAGAGCCTTGATATGCAGCTCTGCCTTGCCCAGCTCAGGAGCTGCTGGAATCAGGAACCATGTCTCTCTGCTGGGAGATGAAGACAGAGATGGTGGCAGAAAGGGGAAAAAAAAACT
>WAAG01018842.1:157307-172268 GCA_013390105.1 Tichodroma muraria | reverse complement strand
TTTTTTTTTTAATGAAGAATAGGATCAGCAGGCGAATTGCCTGAAAAATGCTTGTCAAGACAGTTTGGAGTCAGCATTTGTTAGGGTGGCTTCTGACCTGTCATAAACAAAAAGCGGTTGAGAGGACAGCACGCCATTTGCTCCTTTCAGTGCTTTCCACTCTAGGGAATGTAGGATTGCTGGCAACCTGCTTGTTTTCCAAACAACCTTGCTTCTCACTGTGGAAAATCCTGTGTAAAAATGAAGGTCATTGACTGAACTTCTATAAAACTATCTGCTCTCAGGCAGAGGTGCCCTCCTGCCAAAGCAGCTGAGCCCTGGCTCTCTCCATGAGGGTGGTCATGGCTGAATGATGATCAAAGTCCTGGAGGGTTTGTGGCCAGGAATTGTAGAACGGTTTGAGTTGGCAGGGAACTAAATGGTCACTTAGTTCCAAACCCCCTGCCATGGACAGAACACTTTTCACTAGACCAGGTTGCTCCAGGCCCTCATCCAGCCTGGCCTTGAACATTTACAGGGATGGAGCAGCTGCAGCTTCTCTGGGCAACTTGTGCCAGTGCCTCAACTTCCTCACAGGAATTAATTTATTGCTAGTATTTAATCCAAACATTCCCTGTCACTTTGAAGCCATTCCCCCTTGTCCTATCACTCCTTGCCCTTGTCAGAAGTCCCTTTCCAGCTCTCTTGTAGCCCCCTTTAGGCACTGGAATGTGCTCAAAGGTCTCCCTGGAGCCTTCTCCAGGCTGAACAACCCCAGCTCTCTCAGCCTATCTCTGTAACAGAGGCCCTACCCATCCCTGGTTGTGTTCAAGGGCAGGTTGGATGGGGCTTGGAGCAACCTGGTCTAGCAGATGTTTCTGTCTTTGGCAGGGGTCTGTTATTAGGTGATCTTTAATGTCCCTTCCAACCCAATCCATTCTGTGGTTCTGTGAAGCACTCGTGTAGGAGACCAGTGCGATGCAGAGTAGGAAAGGTGTTAGAGTAAGTCTAGCTCTCTTCTGATTATGCAGTGCTGAGCAAAAGGCTGCTCACATGGCCATGGGACTGGGGACCTCAGCCCCATTTCCCATGCTTGTGTCACCTGGTGTGACCCCTAAGGAGAAGGATTCAAGGAGGATCCAGAATAGAGGATAAGACTAAATGCTTAAGCATCCAGGTGCTGCCAGAGCTTGGTTTGTGATACCTGAGTTACCTTCTGTAGATACAATCCCAGATAACCTTTCTTCTTCTGATTTACCTCGCTAGATTCTCAGGGAAAGGCCAGTCTCGGCATCTCTCAGGGCCACAGCTCCCACCCTGATCTCAGGTGCAGCATCAACCCTCTCCTCCAGTACAAACCCCAATGCCATGATTTCATTCCTCTAATCACGCAGCTTCTTGCTGTTTGCCTTCCATGTTGCTTTACTAGCAGACAGCCCATTAGAGAGCTGCTTGATTTGTGACTGTGCAGAAGTGAGTGCTGATAAAGACAATTAATTGACGGTATGGATTTCCCAGCAGAGTTCTCAATTAGCGTGAGCCGTTTGCCAACCGGCCGCGGTGCAGATCACAGTGCGTGTGCACCCCGAACCGTGGCTGATGTATTCAGTGAGGCAGAGGGTGGGTTCCATCAGGCCTTATGGCTTCCAGCTTGCATAGTATGCAGAAACTGGGAAGAAAGGGGCCTTTTCACGATGAACGGTTACAATACGGATCTTTGGGTAGAGATGTCATTGCTGCCATTAAAACACTTGGCTGTCGTGCTCACGCTGCTCTCCTGGGGACGGCCATGCAACGAGCTATGAAGTGGGGATCTTCTGGCTGCCAGTAACCCCTACAGGCTATTCCTACCCAGTTTATGAACTGAACATCCTACTTAAACTGGTCATAGACTGACTTAAGTTGGGAAAGTGCTCTAAGGTCACTAAGCCCAGACATTTACCCAGCATTGCCAGTCCACCATTAAATCGTGTCCCTGGCAGTGTATGGTAGAGGAGGATGGAAAGGGAAGAGAGGCCTGACCCTAGGCAATCTTAAACGAGGAGGAAAAGGGTATTACGAGGTCTCATAGTAGCAAGAAGATGCTGATGAAGTTCAAATGGGGAATGAAATACAAGTATTAGCAGAATGGATATACAGCTTCTGAACTGCCTGCCAAGAGAGGTGGCAAAATCTCTGGCAAGGGCCTGTCTGCATGAGTGACCAGAGTTATCCCCAAGTATCTCTGGTGCCCTTTGAGACCTCCTCCCTGCTGAACACCTCCCCAGCCTTTTGCAAAGGTTTTTTTGTGGAAAGAGCATTGCTGAGTTCAGCCCTGAGACCGGCTTTGAAAGGGGAAAGTCCCCCACCCATGCTTTGTGGGGCTCCGCAGGGTCTTGTTGACCATCACAACATTGCCTTTCAATAGCCTCAACTTCTCCATCGTGGTCAAGGGCAGCAATTTGGCTTCTCATCCAAGAGCTACTTCTGCCAAAAATACGAGGAGTTGCTACAGTTTGCCTTTTTGTTATAACTGCTGGTCCTTTGGTCACAATGACCCCCATAAATAAAAGAGCTAATTAATGCCCATCTTGTCCCACCGGTGATTGACTATGACCTTGAGTGACCTTGCTTAATTTAACTTTCTCAACCAGCTATTTTTGACAGCGAATAATTTAACATCCTTGTGACCCCAGTCTTGCGTCTCTCCTGCCAACTGGCTCTGCAGTTTAAATGAACAGCAATAAATAAATACGTATCTGCAGAGGGACCTAAATGACTCCCATTACTGGAGCATCTGAAGGCCTGCTTAAATAAATCAAGTGAGTAGGAGATTATACTGCAATCATGTGGAGAGGGAAAGGAGAGAATACATTACTGGTATTCCAGAGGCTGCAACTCAGGGGCAAAAAACTTTGCAGAATTCAGAACAATGAGGTTTAATTCAAGTGCAGATGGACAACCAGAGGCTCATTTTGTGATGTCTTCAAAGAGGAGCAGCAAATTGCAACCTGATGGGATCACTAGTGCTTAAAACTCTCACCAGGCAGCTCCTGCCTTCGGGATGGCGCTGTTGGAGGTTGTTCCCTGTATCTCCATGGCATAAAAGTGAGGATACAGGCACCATCCACCCACCTGCAGTCATCATCTCACCTTTCTCACCCAAACATGCCCTCAGGAGGGGAAAGCTGGCCTTGTAGGAGCAGGGGTGGCAGGACTGGGCAGTTCAACTCCCACTGCTTTGGGCAGGCAGATACTCACTTCGAACCATCCTGAGATTAAATCTCACCTTGGGGTCCCCTGCATGAGAAGGAACAACAAACATTCCTGGGAGGAAGGAAAACCCCACTAAATCATCTGCTTTGAAATCCCAGAGTGAATAATGATATTCTGTTTGCTGCAGGAATCACCGGCTGCAGCTTTCCTCACCCACTTTGCCTTTTACCTTATTCCTACTTACTTTTGGGGTCTGTTTTTAAAGCATCGTTGTTTTTTCCTTTCCCCTGCACAGCCTTCATGTCAGCCCTGTCACTGTGGCTTCATTTGCGTGACACTGAGGAGACGGGAAGTGTCATTATAAATCGTATTTACATAATTTTCCTTCCCCCGCTGAGGCTGAAATCGAAAACGCAACTAAGCTAATCAGGAAGATCTGGGCTGGCCATGAGTGCAGGCTGGGGCTCCACGTCCCTGTGGGGCAAGAGGAACGTCTGGGGACCCACTTGCTGCTTAAATGCAGTGGAAGAGCTTTTCCCTAATGTTTTCCAGCTTTTGCCTAGTGCTTTCCAGCCTGCTAACAAAATAAAAGCCAGGCTCCTGCTGTTGGTTTGTCTCAGGGGTGAATCCTTTTTCTCTTTTCATTTTTTCCTCTTTTTAATCCTTTCATCCAGTTCTGCATTTCATCACTCATCACCCCTGTGGGTGACAAACTCCACCCTGTGCCCCTCTGCCCCATGTCCCCAGCAGTGAGATCCTCCCCCTCGGCAGCTTTGGGGTCAAATTGGTGAAACAGCTCAGCAGGAAATTACTTTTCATTAAAGCAAGGCCACAGTGGCTAAATGGGCAAGAGGTACCTCTGCCGATGAGGGGAAGGACAGATGATCATATTAATTAATTTACACTGATGGAGTGTCTCTCAATTAAAACACATTACAAATCAAAAGAGGCTCTATGCTCTCCTTGCCCTCCCAGGGGGCAGCAGCAGCACCATCCATCCCGCCCTGGTCTGCCTGGCAGATGGTTTTAAGGCTATTAAGGGGATTCTGGGGTTGGAGTCCTGTTTAGGTTCTTCTCTTCCCCCTTAAAAATCTTCAGAGATTGAGGGTTTGTCTTTTTTTTTTTTTTGGTCTTTGCCTTTTGCTGCTGGAGTTTCCCACCATGGAGGGGTGAAGGTTCAGCACTGCACATGGACAGGCTTGACACCTAAATACAGCAGGGATTAGGGTTATTTTCTTGGGTGATTTTGATGAGGGGAGAAAACAGAGGTGTATGAAACACCTGGTTTTGAGCAGCCCTGAGATCTGCGGGGGAGAGGGGAAAACAAACAGAGAAGGAAAATGTTAGAAAACAGTTTTTGCTGCCAAACAAAGCCTTCAAGGAGCTACAGATTTTTGGCTTTCCTCTTCATTTAACTTATAAATGAATTAAAATAATTTTAGTACAAATATTGCATGAATTGAATAAGTAATCAAATTACAAAACTAACAGGAAAATACCTTATTATGAAAAGTTCAGGAGGGTTTCAGATAATGAGAAAGTGGAGGAGCTGGTCCTAGAGGAGGTGAATCACTCGTGATTTGTGGTGACCATGTACAGCTGCAGGTGACACCTCAATGGGAACAGAAGCCCGTGCCAGGCCAATGCTGCTCTGGGAATGGCCTCCTTTCTAATTTTATCACCAAAATTTCACTTTATTACCGCTAATGTGGCAAGCAGATGTCCTTAAGCATCCACGCTGTAGCTGGCAGGCAGCAGCTAACCCTTAGCCCTGTTTTTCTGTTGTTTAGAAGAGTCTGACCACCCATGATTTTAAATGTGAGAAGTTTATTCTTCTCACTTCTAAACGTTTTCTTTAATTGTTCTTCCTTTGCCATCTAATTTTGGCTTAAATTATCATAAACCATGAACACTACCAATAAAGCTTGTGAGTCAAGTCAGTACATCAGATCAGAGCTGCTCCTGACAGAGGGTCTGTAAAACCTCGCTGGTTCCTTCCCACCGACGGGGAGGCACTTTTGTATGGCTCTTGTTTGGTTTTCCCCTCTTGAATGTCTTTTTGTGAGCTGGGAAAGCTTTCCACCAGTCTGCACACCTTGGCCCCATCACCAGCCCCACGATGCCTGTTGCACATCGATTTTCATGTATGTGCAGGTGGGCCAAGTGCATGCCCAGCCTTTGATCCCCCCCTTCCCAGTGCCTCAGCTTCCCTCTTACAAAAGAGAAAAGGGGATTAACTTTGGGCTGAAAAACACATCTCCTCAACCTCCATGGTTGTGCCCCATGCTATTCCTTATGGAGGATGTGCCCTTTGCACCCAAATCCTGCAACCTCTGATGACTCTTCCCTGCACCTTCCATGGGTTATGTCCCAATGCCTCCCAACCCCCTGGTGTCTAGGTCGCCCAGCTGGTGGTGGTGCATGATGCACCAGTTTGTCCAGTGCCTGGGAAAGGTCCCAGGTAGTGCCAGTGGGACCTTGTCCTATTATCTGGTGCCAGGGCAATGCTCGGCCAAGTGCCAGTGACTGGAAAGTCCCAGTGGCCAGTGCCAGTGGCCAGGTATGCAGGTGCTGGTTCCAGTTCCCAGCTGGTGCTGCAGGTGTCAGGGTAGCCCCAGTTTCCCCATTCCTGCTCTCTACCCAGAACGGTGCTGGCTCCTGTTCCCGCTGATGGGCCCATTTTCTGGATGATCCCAGGTCTTGGTGCCCGGGCAATGTTGGACCTGGAGCCCGGTTCCCAGCAGAGTTCCCAGTTCACCAGACTGGTCCCCAGCTCCTGGACCAGCGCCAACTGGCGCCGTTCCCATTTCCCACTACCGGCTGGTGCCAGTCTCCGCTCCCAGTAGTGACCACAGTTCCCAGCAGTGGGGAGTGCCGGGTTCCGCTGCTGGTTCCCACTCCTGGTGAGAGTTCCCGGTTCGCTGTCCAGTTCCCGATCCCGTTCCCGGTTCCCGGTGCCGGTGTCCGTTCCCGACGCCAGTCGCGGTACCGGCGGCCGGCTCCGTTGCGCGTCCCGGTGCCGGTGCCGGTGCCGGCTCCCGGGGCGCTCGGNAGGTAAGGCGACCCCCGACCCCGGGAGGGGCTGGCTCGTCCCTGCAGCCCCCCGCCGCTGCTCCCTCCGCGGGGGGACGGCTCCGCGCCCCGCCCGGGGGTCCCGCCGCGTCTCGGGGGATGCTCGGGGGCACCTGTGGCTTTGGGAGGCGGGCAGCAGCTGCACTCCGGGGTGGGGGGCGGTGTGTGTTTGTATGTGAGCGTGTACGCGCGTGAAGGGCTTTTGGGGAGAAAAAGCCCGGAGCAGGCACCCTCCTCCTCCCCTGCGCGGAGCACGCTGCTGCCCTTGCCTTCAACAAGCGCTGGTGCGGGCGCTGGTGTTTGGGGGTGCTGAAGTCGGGGTGCTCGGCGTGGTGCACAGGAAAGTTGCTGACTTTCCGGATTAACCGGATGGTTAAAACCCCATTGCCGACCCCCCAGTCCAGCTTGTGGAGCCAGGCTGGACATAAACTTTGAGCACCGAGGCCTCTGCGCTGGCTGGAGAGCAAGATTTCTGCGCTGAGAAAAAATCATGAGGTTTCAGTATTGTTCTTTGTTCCGTCTTTTTGGGACAAACGTAGGGGCTTTTAGAAAGTCTCCTGGAAAGTTAAGGCGAGAGAGAGCTCCTGCTCTCAAGAAAGGCTAACTCGCTGCTGGGGTGCAGGAGACTGTTGGCTTTTGGGGGTTCCAGGCAGAGATATGAATCTGGATTTCCCAAATCCCATCCTTTACTCCCTTCCCTGAAAAATGTTATTTTGAGCTTGAGACACCAGCTTGGTGCTTTCTAGCAGAAAGCCACTGGTTATGGCTCTGGTCTTCTATCCTTCACCTCCCACTCTGGTAGCTGCAGGTGAGCGTGGGCAGCACACCTGGCTCTGCAGATCCACCCTGTGTCATGCTTGGATATATTACCAGTTGTTTATCACCAGTTACCATTTCTGCCTGGATGCTGTGTTAGCTCTGAGCTTGGTGGGGAGTGGAGCCACGGCAAATGGAGCTGGAAGCAGAGCAGAGAGCTCAGTGCGTCGTGGAGAATGCTCTTAAATCCTCAGCTGCTTGTCTTCTGCGTCCAGCAAGGACCGTGCTGCAGGCTTTCCCCGGGGCGCCTTTTATCTCCATCCCATCTTGTATCTTCAAGGGATCCTCCTGCCAGGGTCAGCCTGGGTTCCAAGCGTGCTGAACCGGTGTTATACTGGAGGGAAGGCAGCACGGGCTCCCTGGAGCTGCATCTCTCACCCCTTGCTCTGCACATGGAGAGTGGGTAACCGCCCAAGGTGCAGGGAGCCTGGCTGGCCCTGCTGCTCAGGGTAGCAGTGAATTGAGGAGGAACAAGTTTTGGGATACAGGTGAGAGCAGGTATCACCTGTTGGCAGCATCCTTGGGGCAGCAAGGACTAGGGCAGGGGAAAAGCAGCAGAGTCAGGCATGGATGGAGGTGCAGAGCCTGATCCAAGTGCTCACCACTTAGCTCCTGCTCGGTGCAACATATTGCTACAGGCACATCTGTCCTGGTGGGATGTATTTCCCCCTGCCCTTGCCAGGAACATCAGCTGCCTCCTACTTATTTAAACAATTCTTTCATATGAATAACCTGGGGCTCAGCTCCAGCCCATGACCCAGGCAGTGGGGTTGTAAAACCCAAGAGGGAGTGAGATGCTCTTTCAGAAACCGTTTCTCTACCCTTAGGAGGGGGATGTGAGGCCTAAACCCCTCCTGCAATGGCTGTGTGTGTACAGGTGCTGCTGTGTGCCTGGGGGCTGGCTCGCTCCATGGCTGGTGCTTGCCAGCAGCCCTGTGCCAGAACTGGTTGGGAAGAACTTTCTTGTTGGCACCAGAATTAAGGATCAAGTCATGGGCAGAAGGAAAAGCAGGTTTTGAGGAAGTCAGCAGGGCTTGCTCTAGCAGGCCCTGCTCAGAGTAGGAATCAAGTCCCTTTGTCATGTTGTAAGGACACCATGGTGACGCGCAGAAGGAATAATGCCATCTGCAAAGCAGTGACACATGAAATAGGGGCAAAGTGACATGACCAAGGCACTCAAGAGCTTTGCGGCAGACTCAAGTCCATCCTGCTCCCTGCCATCAGCACCCCAGTCCTTGTATGAAATGACTTAGGTGTGCCTTTGACGTGGCCACAAGTCCAGGAAAATCCCTGTCCAGCTGCTGTGGCCACCATGGCATTTTCTGTTCAGGGGAGCTCGCTGCTGGTGATGGACAACTACAGTGGTTATTCTCAAGCCTCTGAGGTGGAGGGAGATGGAAACCTGGAACTGTTACTGAAGGGGACTGACCTGTAGCTGTGCTCTCATTTTCAGGGAAAGGAGATGCTCCAGGTCTCCTTTACCTGGCCGTGCCAGCAGTTTACACGGTGCACGTGGGAGTATGTCAGTGGAGAAGATTTCTGCCGGGGGGACGCTGGGGGAGGTGACAAAGGGCGCTGCTGGACAGATTAAGCCCACGCAGCAGGGCTTAAATCTGCTTAAAGCCCGTAAGGGAGGATCTGAGCTCATTCTCATTTTTCATGCCGAGATTTGCCTGCAAAACCAAGCTGAGGTGTGGATGAGGTACTCGGCCGGAGGGGAACAGTTGACCTCGAGGAGGGGCTTCAGGCTATGGGGATGTCCCCTAAATTGTATACCAGCCTGTACAGTGGGGCACGCTGTGTCTGGACTTTGTGCTATGTTTAGAGATTGAATCATATTGGGATAGCTGAGACTGGGGGTTCAGCGCTGCTTTGGCCCTGGATGCCCCCAGGAGCGTTGCAAAAAGGCAAAAGGAAACAGGCGAAGGGTGTTTGTGGGACATGGATAGGGAAGAGTTAACGTGGAAGGACCAGGCTCTTCGATCTGGTGCTTGAGAGGGATTAACTCAGCCTGGAGCAGGTGCAGGGAAAAGGGCTCTGAAGCTGCTCAGAGGGATGGAGAGCTATTATACAAGGCTATAAAAGCCCAGTGAAACAAAGGCAGAGAGGGGATGTGCTTGCTGACTCCAAATACATCCAAGGGGTGAATTCCAGGCAGGCAGAAGAGCGATTTAAACTGGGGGCAGTGTTGGTGCTGGGGTGTGAATTCATTCAGTTTAGCTTAGGAGGCTTATTTAGAGGCTGTGCAACTGTGTCACATCAGAGGGGAGTAGGAGAGTGTGAATCAGAGCACATCACCTCTCTTGCAAGGTGCTTGGCTGTGATATAAGGAGGTCTTAGCATCTGTCAATGTAGGAGGCTGGGACTCTGTGGTCCAGACACCCTGTCCTGGTGTTGTCTTTGGGAAGGGCTGTGTTAGCCAAGCAGGTTTCGCCATCTTCCTGATGTGGGACCAGACCAGCCACGAAGCAGATGAAGCCCAGCTGAGATAATTCTTTGTCTTTGATTATGCCTCAAAAAAAATGAATCCATCTCTTCCTTTCCTGGTAGCTGCGTGGATTAATTACAAAGCATCCATGCTTTAAAGAAGGCTTTGGCTCTGATCCCAAGAGGAGATTTAGACAGCATTCGTGCTGGGGTATGATGATACGAAGAACGGGTGCATCCTCTAAATCTGCTCACGCTTGTGCATTAATTACTGGATATTTTTGGCTGTCCAGAGATGCCAAGATTCTTCTCCTAATGCTTTCTCCAAACAGGGCAGCATCAGGTTAATACAGAGAGGAGAAGGATGCAGCTGTGCCCTGAAGGCTGAGATCAGGTGCTCTCTCTCTTCCTCCCCACTAATCTCCAGAGGTGTCAAGTCCTTTCTCTGCAGATGTCCAGAGGTGAAACCCCTTCCACAGGGAAGCCTCCTCAGCCCACACAGAGGTGTTTGTTGTCCTCTGCTCGTGCCGTGCTGGTGCAAGGCACACTTGGGCACCATTTACTTACTTATGTCTTCATGCCTTCACCTTCACCTGCTCTTCTGAGGGGCTCTGGGGCACAAAGCCTCGACAGTGGGCTTGTGCTGACCTGCTCCCGGCCAGACGGCGCTCCTGCATCTCCCAGCCCCGCGGCAGTGTCACGGGTGGGGAATGAGGGGCGCTGATTGCTCCGGCTCTGCTCACTTCCAGCTGATTACCCAGGGAGAAAGGGCCAGGCTCTGGGCACTGCAGAAAATGGACACAGACCCAGTGGCTTCATGGAAGCTATGTTTTTTCACCAGTCGAGCATCTGTCTGGCTGCATTAACCCTTTACCTGCTCTGAGCTCTCCCTTTCACACTATGGAGACTTTTCCTTCATAGCTTATTCCTACTAAATTGGCTTACACTGTAGGAGGTATCTCTTCGACATGGGGGTGACTTCTTGAGGTTGTGGAAGGAAATAAGAATGGTTGCCATTGAGTTTTTCGCCCTCTCTGGGAAAAAATCCTTTCTGCTCCACACTCTGTGGCCAAGGAGACTTCACAGTTTTTGCTTTTCTGTGTGATACATTGGTTTTTCAGTCAGTGTTGCAGATCCTCGTGCTTTGGGGATCTTCCTGGACTGGAGATGTGACAGATGATACCCCTGCAAAGCCGTGCTGGGAGCCCGCGGGGTTTGCAGCATCTAGGTCAGAGACTGGCTCCTTTGGGCCTGGTCCAGCCCTTCAGAGGGGCTAGACTGAGCTCCTCAGCCCCTGCCTGCAGCTTTTAATGTCCCAGTTCAATAACACTTTGATGCATTTTGCCTTAAAATACTCCTCTGGCAGAGAAAAGCTTTCCCCACCCCTTGGTTTGTCCTTGTGCAGGAATGACCAGTTTTAGTCCTCCCACCATCCATCTGAGCATCAGCTCTGTTCCCTCCTGTCCTGTGACTTCCATCCATTGGGAACAAAGGTTAAAGGGAGAGGGGACTATAAAGAATCCCAGCCACCTTGAGTCTGCCCCATGCTGCGAGGCTGGAAACCTTAATGTGAAGCTCTGAAATGATTTGTGGGAGAGGGCTCCTTCTCTGTACCATGCAGGGACTTTCTCAGCTTATGGAGGCCCCCAGCAGAAGACAGATGTGTTGGGAAGACACCAGAAGAGGCCGTGAGGATGGTCAGAGAGCTCCACTATGAAAACAGGCTGAGGGAGTTGGAATTATTCAGACTGGAGAAGAGGCTTCAAGGAGACCTTAGACCACATTCCAGAACATAAAGGGGCCGCAAGAGAGCTGAGACTTTTTACAAGGGCATGGAGAGATAGGACAAGGGGGAATGGCTTCAAACTAACAGAGGGCAGGTTTAGCTTTGATGGTAGGAAGCAATTCTTTCCTGTGAGGATGTTGAGGCACTGGAACAGGTTGCCCAGAAAAGCTGTGGATGCCCCATCCCTGGCAGTGTTCATTGCCAGGTTTGATGGGGCTTTGAGCAACCTGGTCAAGTGGAAGATGTCTCATGGCAGAGAGGTTGGAACTAGATCATATGTAAGGTCTTTTCCAACCCAAACCATTCTGTGGTTCTATGATTCTATGAAATTTTCTCCTTGCCTGGCTGCAGCTCATCCTTACATGAGGGAGACTGCAGCCCTGGCTGATTCCTTCAAGGTTTATCCTGTTACCTGGGCATAGCTATCAAGCAAGGCTGCAGCAGACCAGGGCAGGGCCATGCTTTCACCATCAGGAAAGGTACACAGGATATTGCTTCCCATGTAGCTACAGCATGACAGGCAGGTCTCTCTGAGCTCCAGGTGAAAAGGGCAAAGCTCCAGCTCTGCTCATGCATTACCTTCCCTTAAACTGTGATGCACTGTGTTTTTGTGGTTGTTGCTGGAGTGTTTCTGTTACATCTCCAAATAATCCACGGGGTGAGTTCTTGGGTGACAAAAGGCATCCCTCCCTTGCAGCGAGCACCCTTTGTCCCAGTTTTCATCACATTTCGACTGGTTTGAACTCCCCTGACTCCATGGTGCTGGATGCAGGTGGCTCTGGCTGACTCCATCCCCTCCTGCGCTGTTCCACCATTTCCTCCAGTCCTGTATAGAGACAAAGGATGCGTGTCAGTTTGTCTCTCAGGGTTTGGGGTTCATTTGTTTTATTTTTTCTGAGGCACACCCTGGTCAATCAAAAGCTTCCTATGAAATGTTAGCAGGCTTGTTGCTCCCAAATCCTTGAAGAGCTGGTCCTACCAGTTGTCTGAGCATGTGTAAATACTGTGAGGATTGCCTAGGGGTGATTAAGGGAGGTGATTTCTCTGCTGAGCAAAGGGAAGCCTTGATTTGATAAAAGCTGCACCTGCAAACCCTACTTTTTCAGAGCCAGACCACCACTGCTGCATGAGTGCAGGATGGGGATGGTGGCTGCTGGCTGCTTGCCCAGCAAGTGTTGCCTTTGGATCCTGAGAGGTCTCCATGCAGGAGCAGGAGACTGGTGATTTATTGCATCTAACACAGGGCTGTGTCAGGTTCCTGTCCCGAGCAGGGGAGTGAAACTCCTCCCTGTGTCACCGGCTACATCTCATACATACTCTGTGACTCGCTGCTCCAGGTCAGAGCTGCTGCAACATGGGAGTGTCCAAAGAGATACAGAGCAAGGACTTGTGACAGAGTAATGTCTGGGAGAGGAGGAGGGGGCTTAATCCTGATCTCTGTGCTTAGCCCACACTCTCCTGGTTGCTGCTCTGTGTGGGTTAGGAACATGCTCTGTGACATCTCCTGAAGACAAGCCAGAGAGAATCCAGTGCAGAGAATCCAGACAGACATCAGAGCAGTGATGGGCATTTTTGTTTGGGTGAGAGCAGGGTGATGGATCTGTCTGCCAGCCATGGTAGTAGGAGCAGGCACCAGCCATGCTGGGTGGCAGTAAAGCAATAGGTCTTCATAAGAGGAATCCTCATCTGAAAAGTGAGAGGAGAACCTGTCCATGGCAGAAGGTGTTGGACTTCATGACCTTTAAGATCCCTTCCCACCCAAACCATTCCATTACTCTATGATCTGGAACACTGAGTGGAGAAAACATGCAGTGCTCAGCATTGTGACCTCTATCCATCTCCCTGGAGAAGGGGGAAAGCTTATGTCCAGTCCCTGCCTGGAGAAAGCAGCAGCCTTTCTGCTCTAAGGGCAAACTCTTGCTTCTGTGTTTAGAGAAGGGCAGCACTGCTGTAATGAAGGAATAATGGGGGGGAAAGCTGGCCAGAGGTTGGGGCAGTTGCAGCATCCAAGGCAGAAACAGTTTGAACAGCTCAAATTAAGACAGTGGGAACTTATATTCAGACCTTTCAGCTTTTAAGTACTGAGCGGATCCAGTAACAAGGATTTCTAATAAATCTCACAGATTTGAGGTGGTCCAATCTGCCTAAGAGAGGCCTGTTCAAAAGCACTAGCACTATCAGTTGCTGCAAGCCTTTAAATATGACTTTTGTGCTCATGATGTTTTAGAATAGTCACAGAAAGAAAAATTCATTTAAGACAGAAAGGGAAAAGGAGATAAAATTAAATTTTAAAATAGCAGATCTTGCTGGGCAATCCTGAAAGTTTTACAGACAAGGAGAATGTTCTTATCAGTCAGTACCCAGGTGTGGTCTGATATTTGCTGTTGTGGCTTTGGAATTTATAGGATGTGGGTTTTGGGAAGCTACTGGCAAGGGGGTTGAAGGCCTATCAAAGAGAAGACTGAACATGGAGGACCCAAGTCAGAAGTGGACCAGAGTGCCTTGGTGCTTTTATTCAGGTTTGAGTCAGGCAGAGAGAAAATCCTAAAATGGTTTATTAGGAAAAGTTGGGTGTCTTGGCAGAGGTTTGAGACCTGACTGGAGACCAGCAGCTTTAGGGCTGGGGCAAAGCCTGTGGTGTGGAGCCTGTTGTCAGAAGCAGTGGGGTTCCCCCATCAGCTGGAATTGCAGGAGTTGGTCTTATCCTGCTTGAAGTGGAGCAGGTCAAGGGATACATTTCTAGAATGGCCAGGACTCTCCCCGGAGGAGACCTGAAGCACTTGGTTGTACCTCCAGGCCTCTGTTGGGACAGAGTTTTGGGCTCTGCCTGCAGCGAGGGCTGAAGGTGGTGGAGGGAGAAGAAACCCATTGCCTTGGGGATGGTGTTGTTCTATGGTTTGGGTTGGAAGGGTCCTTGAAGACCAGCTCATTCCAGCACTCTGCCATGAGCAGGGACATGTCCTACTAGACCAGCTTTCTCAAAACCCTGTCCATCCTCACCTTGAGCACTCCCAGAGAGAGACAGGGCATGTTATGAAGTGATCAGGGCTGAAGCTGCAGGAAGGATGCTCTGGATCAGCCAGAAGGACAAACCTCACAGCTAGCCTGGGAGAGATGATCTTGAAGGATCCAGCTGCCTCTCCTCACTCTCCTACAGAGTAGCTGCAGCCCGTTATCTCTTCTGCTCCTCCCAAATGCATCGTTTGAAGTTCAATTGCTGTAATCATCCCAGAGGCTGCGGAAGCTGTTGAAGGCAGAGCATTTGCATGGAGACGTGCTGCATTTTATCTGCACTAATGATGAGTTTTCTGAATGGATTTTCCAGTTCCTCAACCTTTTAACTAAGCTCCTCTGTGACCCATAATGCCCAAGAAAAAGGCTCACATGGCTACGACAAGCAATGCCCTGTGATTCTTCTGTCCTTCCCTCTGTCCACCTCACAAAGATACAGTCCTGTCTTTAGACCATAATTTTTTTGCCCAGCTAGCAAGAAAACCAGTGTGAGTGTATTGATGTGGTGTAAGGCTTCCAGTGGAGTCAGCGTGACTGGATTTAAAAGGAGCTGGTCTAGCAGTTCAATTAGAAATACTGAATAAATAATAAAAATACATTCTCAGTCTGATCCTGCAAAGATAGCATCCTCTCCTCTCCTCTCCTCTCCTCTCCTCTCCTCTCCTCTCCTCTCC
>WAAG01018842.1:65583-157295 GCA_013390105.1 Tichodroma muraria | reverse complement strand
TCCCCTCCCCTCCATCAAAATGGATGCTGAGAAGGGCACAGCAGCTCTGTAACCTCATGGGGTGTGTGGTTTGTGTTCAACATGATCCTCATGTGGGGTGACAGCCCTCCTGGGCTAAGCAGGAGCCATGTGGCTGGATGACCATCGGTGCAGGTGGCTCGATTCTGTGTGTGTGAGTCTGCTCTTCCTTGGCTGTATTTTTCCAGTGCTTGAAAACCTGCTCTGCGTGAGCAGTGTCATGTGCTGAAGAAGGTTCCTGCCTTCTCCTGCATAAAGGTGTTTTTTTGGAAGCTGCAGTGGCTGCTGAGCTTGGGAGTGCTTTGGTGTTGCTGGCACTTTGTGCTGCTCCTTACAATTATTAACCAGGGTCAGGATGTGCTGAGTCGTGAAGGGTTAGTGAAGTCATGGCTGTCTCCAGGGACTTGGCATTGGCAAAGCCCAATAATTCACCTTTTGTTACTTGTCCTGCAACTCCTGGTGATCTCCAAGGGTTTTTAACCCTGCTGTGGCCTGGGAAGCAAGCCTAACATAACACAACCACTAATGCTGGCTCAGGGATCAAACAGCATGTAAAAGGCACCCAAAACTTAGCTTCCAAACCAGGAGTGGATTGGGGTGAGCTGGTCCTTGAGTGGTGAATATATAGTGCAAAGCTGTAACGTGCCACCAGGCAGCCTTTCCCTCAGCCAGGGCTGGCTGCCTGGTGGCACGTTACTGCTTTTGCTCTTTACACTGGTTTTGGGTTTTTCTGCCGCCACCTTTTGCTGTTGTTCCATTCCTCTCCCTGCTATTCCTGCATCCCTCCAGCCTCCTGCATTTTCTGATCCAGTGGGAGATGCTGCCCCCAGCTTTGCTGTGAGCTTGTTACTCCTTCCTCTGCCAGGATGCCTTCAGACATGTGTCCTGGTCCCTTCTTATCTTAGGGTCTGTGCTGAGGGAAGGGCCAGTCTGGCTGGTGCCACAAGCCCGATTTGTGTGCAAAGCTCTGGCCAGGCAGAGCTCGAGCCAGCTCTGCAGGGTTATGAGAGTGCTCCCAGTGTGGGGCTGCCTTTTCTTCTGCAGCTCCAGCATCTGACTCTGGTTGCAAAGGATGACTCATAGCTCCAAGGAATGAGGAACTCCCAGTCAAAGGCCTCTGTCCCAGTGTGAGTCACCCACGAAGAAAGGGAGCTCCTGGTCAGCACACCCGGCTGCCTCCTGAAGGAGATGGGTATTCAAGGATGCCCAGACCCTCCTGTTAACCCTGGCCTTCCCAGGAAGAAAATATCCCAATCCTGCACATAGATGCGGACCCGCTGACCGGCTGTGTCTCTCTCTGTGCTGTCATCTCACTGTTAAGTAATAAAGGAGTGATGTTCTGGTGGAAAAAAATCCCGAGGAAATAAAGCAAGTGTGATAAAAATCACTGTGCATTGCCGGAAACAGCTTCCAAATGTGTCATCTTATCTCCAGTTGATTTTGTGCAGATGCTGACGTCCAGGCGTGTTTTGGTGATATGGAGTCACTTGCAGTAGCTTTCTGCCAGGATGTGTCACCCTGCCCTTTCCCTGGCCCGGACGCAAATGCACTTTTTAATGAAAGGTTACTCTTGATTCATGCAACCGTAGAATGGTTTAGGTTTGTGTAAAACACAGTCCACTTTCCTGGTAAAATTTAAAAGGAAGTTTAATAGAAGACAATAAGAGACAAACAATAAAGCAAAGTTTTACGGACGGGTGCTTGGCATTTAGCCAAGAGCACCCCTGCTGTTTCGGAGACACCCCCTTAAATACACCAGCCTGTTGCATATTCACAGATTTACATGCATATCAAACTTCTCTAGGAACTGTTTTACATGGCCACTCCTCAGTCCTGCCTTTTTAGAGCATGAGTGTTTCTTGGCTGTGGTTTTAAATAATTTCTTCTTATCAGTCTTTATTTGGGCCTTGGTCTGTAATTTCTACAGATGCTCAGTGCTGGTAGCTGGTATATCAGTAGCAGGTGTCTCCATATCAGTAGCAGGTGTCTTCATTGGGTGTTACCCTTACCAGGGAGTCAGTTCGCTTACTACAAAGACACTTTATCAACTCACTTTGCTTCTAAAACAAAACCTCTATCTTTAAAACCATTTCCACACCACACATATAGTATCCATCCTAACATTTGCAAAAAAAACCAATGCCATAATATGTGTTTATAACAGGTTGGAAGTACCTTAAAGACCTTCTAGTTCCAGCCCCCTGCCTTGGGAAGGGACACCTTTTACTAAACCAGGGTGCTCAGAGCCACATCCAACCTGGCTTTGAACACTGGCAGGGATGGGGCATCCACAGCTTCTCTGGGCAACTTGTGCCAGTGCCTCACCACCCTCACGGGGAAGAACTTCTTGCTGATATCAAATCTAAACCTGCTCCCTTTCAGTTTAAAGCCATTCCAGATTGTCCAATCACTACATGCCCTTGTCAAAAGGACATTTTTTTTTGAGTTTATTTTCAGTAATAGCCAGCTGTTAGACAGCACCTTCCTTTGAAGGTCTTGTAGTGCTTTGCAGAAGAGACCAGGATCTCTGCAGAGGGACAGTGATGCTTTTTCCTTGCTCCATAGAGGAGGAGGAGGAGGATGATTCATCAGGGTGCATTTGCTGTACTTATATGCTTGCAAAAAGCCACAGGGTTTACTCACTTACAACAAACAGCCCTTAGCCCCATCAGGATGTTTTTTGGGGCTAAATCCACCGCACTGAGTTGCACTGAGTTTCTGAGGGGCATCAGCTCAGTCCCTGTGGTTGCTCATGCAAGATTAAGCCTCAGGCTGAAAGGTGCCACGTTAAGGTGTCCTGATTTGGATGCCATCTGTGCTGCAGCAAATCACTGATTAAAATCAGAGCTTGATATAAACATAATTAAGAGTAAAAATTATTATTTCACCTTTAGCCTAGCAGTGCTTTTAGCTCTGAAATGAGAACAGAGATAAGACCTGATGAAGAAAAGAGATAAAGGCCAGAAGGGGACATTCAGTGCTCTGTTCTTCAACAGTTTTGTTTCAGCAAGTAATCACTGTAAATGTTCAGTAATTTGCATTTTGGCTAAAGCAGCTGCTCTGTAAAGATGTCCAACTGTGCTCAAAAACATCTGGACACAACCTACCTGTAACTTCCCATGGGAATTAGCTTCCCTGGTTAACCACAGTCAGTTTGAGAAGAAATGATGTCTTGTTTTCTGATTTCCATCAGTGCGGTTTCAGCTTCCCCTCCTTGTGGGCATTGCTAATGCAGGATGCTGCACTGTGCTGCTGGCTCTGGGCCATGCCATTTGGGGTCCAAAGCAAAGCTACAGTGCACGCACAGCTGGGAGTGGGACAGGGCTTTGGGAATGGCACAGGCACTGGCACTGGTTGCCCAGAGGAGTTGTGAGGAGGGTTGGAACTAGAGGATCTTGAAGATCCCTTCCAACCCAAACCATTCTATGATTCTAAGATGACTTGAGGCTTTCTTTTTCATGGTTGGCATAGAGTTGTTGGCCAGGAGGAGTGGAGTGCTTATCTTGTGTTCAGTGTAAACAGTGAGTGACAATTCAACTGCTTCTTCTTCCCTGGGTCCTGGAGAAACAGTGTGTAAAGCTCTCCTTGTATCGACAGGGTTTCCTCTGCTGAGCTGGACTTTTGTGTTGGTAGATGAAAGGATAAACCTGGTGTTGCCACATGTCTGTCAATAGAAACACCCAAGGAGGTTGTAAAAAATTATTTAAATAACATATTTAGAAAAAGCCTGCCTGCTGCTCTGAACACCCCACTACTGAGCCCTGTAACATTGCACCTGGTTGAGGATTGGGCAACCACATGCCTGGTTCTTGCTTTGCCTTCTCCTTGGCTGATCCTGTGCTTTTGCAATGTGATATCGAAGCCCTCTCCTGTTTAGTGGGAATGGAGCTGATAGGCAGCAGGTCCTGTCCTTTAGAACAAAGTGTTTTGTCTGACCTGGAGGCAGACAGCTGTAGGACCTACAAGCAAGGAGGCTTTGCTCCTGGCCAAGCTGCAGCCTTGCGGTAACACAAGTTTGGTGAGCCCGTGCCAGCCACCTGAGAAGCCTCTGAGCTGGAAGGCAAGGAGAGGAGGATATTTGGAGGGGAGGAGGGAAGAGCCTTTCGGCAGGTATTTGGTCCTGGCCAATGCAAACACTTTCAATCCTTCTCCCTGTTGCAGTTCTTAGAGCCGTGACTGTTACCAGCTGGCAGGAGCTGGAGCACCTGGATGATGATGGGGGTGAAAAGGGGAGTCCACAACACCCCTGGGTCGTAAGTGTGGCTCAGTCTTCCATCAAGGTAGTTTCTTGTTTAACTCCTTCATGGCAGAACTCAGGTTGGGATCAGACCACTGTTTATAAAAATTCATGCTAGGAGTGGTGAGTGCAGATTCCCCTCCCTGCTCACATGCAGGCACTTGCAGACATATGTAAGTGTAGGGTTGTTAATTCAAATCAGGCATGAAAACACCCAGTTCTTGTGCTCCTTGTGCATCTGAGCTTGGTCCAAGAAGGCGAAGAGTAATTAGACAGCCTTTGGGCATTTTAATGTGGCGGAGGTGAAGTTCAGCCTGGTAAGCATGAAATGCTGCAAATTAGAGAACGTAATGAATTTTAACACTGCCCTAAGAACATTCCCTCTGCCCCTTCCTTTTAATTATTTTGCAAGGTGGGGTTTTTTTTATTTGTTTTTCTAAATGATCCTGAACAGTATCCCTTCCCCTTCTGCTTGGCATTTCCTTTGCAACTCAAATCCGTCTACACGCTGTCACGTGAGAGTAGCCCTGCAGCGAGGACAGATGGCTGGCAAGGTGACAGTCACTGTAGGGTGGGATAGCAGGGCAAAATTCAGGCAAATTTGGGCATCAGAAAGGTTGGAACTCCTTGGCTGAGATGACCGCTGTCCTGTTCTCATAGGGATGGACATTGAGCAGAGTGTCTTGTGAAAGTCAGTGTTGCAGGGATCATTGGAAAGCACAGCTCCAAGCTGCAGGGTGTAGCAGTAATTTTGTGAATGAGTAGCCAAGTGCCAGCCCTTGGCCACAGTACAGGCTGCAGAGCAGCATCCAGCATCTCCTACATCAAACCCAAAACTCCTGCCTTTAACTTGAGCATGGCTTTTAGAAAGCCACCAGATCTCCCTCCTCCCCTCCTTCCCAGGCTCCCTTCCTAATCTCGCTGGTTCTTTCTGCACAACGTCCCATGGAAATATCCTTTCATGTTCTCTTCTCAGCCCAGTTCATGCACCAGTCCAAGCACTTCATCTTGCACGTCAGCTAACAGCATCTTCCTCCTCTCTCAGCCTTTGTATTTCTGCAGGAGACAGTTGCCAGCCGTCCTTTCCCAACACTGCTGCTTTCCCTGTGTCTCTCTGTAGCAATGAGTGCTATCACTGTGAAAGTCTTGGCCTGATTGTCACTCAGAAGTAGCTTGTTCAGTGCCAGGATGTCCCCATGACCTCCCTGGGTACATCTTCCTTATTTTTCACCCTTTCCTCTGCTGGAGATCTGAAGGCAAGTGCCTTCCCTGGCCCTCTTAGCAGGGTGGATTGGACTACTGGATGCATTCCCTGGCTGCTCAATGAGGCAGTCAGCCTTTCTACAAGGCATAAATTTGGTGTATTATTTGGGGGTTTATATCAGGCCATTTATTTTTAAGGCTTTTCTAAAGGCAGGTGATGCACTTGGGCCTCTTTGTAGCATCTGGTACTGATGGGTGGGAGAAAATCCACAGGAGCTGCTTTCGAAACTCCTCCTTAGTAGCACAGACCTGTGGAGCAGCCAGCAAGGGGATTATTTTGGGTTCACTTAAGCTCTGAGTGATGAGCACTAGTGCTGCTAATCAAGCTGATAAATGTCAATTAAAACCTGTGCTTTGCTCTTCAGCTTTCCATAAGTGAAGTGTTTTTGTCTCTCCCAGAGGAGAGGAGGCTGGCTGGGTGGGCAGTGCTCCTGGAGCATCAGAATGGGCATTAGTTTAGCTCTCAGACACCTACTTTACTTCAGCTATTCCTACTGGTTCATTAACAAGGGATGTGACACTGCTATTTAAATTGGTGCCAACCATGAGTGATCATATAATCCTTGGGATTTTGGATGTTTGCAAATTAGCTGCTTCCAATTAGCCATTATCGCAACTTCATTATCCCACCACGTGGTATGATACTGCAACAAGCATACGGTTTCTGTATGTCTCACTAGGAGGGATGAGAGGTCAGCTTGTTGGATGCATCCACCCACTGGATGGGGCACCCTTGGTTTTACCATGTTGGAGACTAAAGCTGGGATTATGTCACTTAGGAACATGGCTTAGTGGTGGACTGGGCAGTGCTGGGTTAACGATTGGCATAGGTGATCTTAGAGGTCTTTTCCAACCTGAATGATTCCATGCTTCCATGGTTATGTGGCACACACATTCCCATTTCTTTAGGAAACCTCACTAGACATTTCCAGACTGAGGTCACTAATGGTCAGCTTTTGAAAAAGGATGTCTCATTTTGGGGAGAGATAAGGATTGTACATGGCTATTATAAATAAATACAGAGAAACTTCAGAGAAGGAGTTTTGAAAAAAGTCTGTGATTAGGTAGTGGGGAACTATGCAGGGCACCCCTTTTCCTTGTACCTGAGCAAAGGGGTTGGTACCCGGTGACCAAAAGGCAGGGGTGATGGAGAGGTGCTGATCTCTCTCTGGGGGGCATTTTAGCAACGGTTTCCTGCTGTTGTCTGGATTGCTAAATTCACATCTCTGCCCTGGAAGCAAGACGCTTGTCAGGAAAGAAAAATTAATCCAGAAACACGTGGTGCTCTGCCAGGAGACCATTTTTTTTAATTAAAACCCAATCTGATAAAGTCTGCTGAGAAATTGGTGTCTCTGAAAAAATCATGAAATGCATGATTTTGTGAGTTGAGGCTCCGTGGTGGGGGTGCTGTGGGTAGGGCTCAGCCCCCACAGCTGTGCACATGCATCTTGCAGGGGCTGTATTTTCCTCCTTTGCCTCTGAGGGCCGTGTTTTTGCCAAACGAGTTACAAATTTGTTAAGAAGCAGGACACCAGTTATTATCTACTGCTACACTTGGTTTGGTGTTGTTTGGCCAGCTTGGGGAGTAAATGGGAATCCCAACCCCAGGGGAGCAACAAGGTACACTGGGCTCAGAGGTGGTTGTCATCAGCCACGATGTCTTGGTGCTGCCACCCAGATGCTGCAGAGGAGGACTGAGTGTCTCCAGCCAGACCGTGCCCCGTCTCATTCCTGCTCTGCCTGTCCTCCAGAGCCGGTGGGGAAGGATGTTTTCCTCAGTGAAGCCGTACGAGAACCAGCGCTACTCCTCTCTGAAGAAAGAGTGCCAGCGGCGGAAGCAGCTCTTTGAGGACCCTCTCTTCCCCGCCAACGACGACTCGCTCTTCTACAAGTCAAGGATTCAGGGCATCCAGTGGAAGCGGCCCAAAGTAAGTGCACCCGTCCCCTTGCCCCTCAACACTGCTTTCTACCATCTCTGCTCTCAGGCATTCCTAAAAATGCACAGTGCACCCGCCACCAAGGCTGTCAAGCCCCAGTCAACATCTCCTCTACACAATGGCATTCATTTACCCAGAGCTGATATTGTGAGCCTCTAGGATGCCAGGAAGACCTGCTGCACTCAGGCCCAAGCTTTTCTGCATCCAGTGAGGTCCAAGACCAAAGGAAGCTTTTCTGTGACTCAGTTTCCCCATGCATGAACCAAAGAGATGTTGTGCAGCTGGGTTGGTATTGTGTGTACTCCTGTAAGGCTGGTGGGTCCAGCAAGGCAGAGTGTTATCTCTGAATCACAGAGTGGTTTGAGCTGGGAGGGACCTTAAAGATCTAGTTCCAACCCTTCTGCCAAGGGCAGGGACACCTTCCACTAGAATACTCGTGGTGGTCCATTTGGAAAGAGAAAAGAAGATAAGCTCTGGGTAGGTGAGGTCACTTTGGGATCTCTGGGGAAGAGGGTGGCCGTACCCATCCTTCCTCTTCTGTGCGAAAACCATGTCCTCTGCCTCTCCTCTGTGCTGCTGTGTCTGTCATGAAGGCAGGTTGTGGGAGGCTGGGGATGACATTGCCTGTCCCCAGTGCTGCTCTTCTGCTGTCCTCGGTGCCAGCCCAAAGGATACACATCAGGACCTGAGGGCACTATGGGGAATTTGTATGTCTTATTATGGCAGTCTGCTTGGAGTTGACCATGAGAGCAGTGCTCCGACTGCCATGAAGCACAAGGAGTCCCAGGTAGCAATGAGAATTGTGGTTGGGGAGTGGCAGTATCCCAGCATCTCAAACACCTGGGTTTCCTTCCTTCCCTGTGGGGAGCAGCAGCCAGCCCTCTCTGCCCAACCCTTGGTTTTCCACACGCGACTTGGCGGCATTTCAGTGTTGTAGGGTTGCCTGAGCTGCCGTCATCGTCTTCGCCCCCACTGAGAGCCCAGAAAATCAGCTGGCCTTCCACAAGACAGTGCTGTGTCTGTCTGGGCAAGGGCAGTCTGGAGGGGGGTGGACAAAAGGCTTTGTGTGAAGGGAGAGATGGAGCTGAACTGACTCCTGTTGTGTGGCCAGAGGGGCTGAGGCCCCCCAGTATCCCGCTGGGCTCCTTGTGGGAGGAGGCCTCGCTTCCCTCTGCTCTGCCTTTGTGTCTTCCACTCCGGCTCTGCCTGGACGCTGGATTTGTGCAAAGCCCTGTGTGTGTTTTAGTTTATTCCCCTTGTCTGCTGGAAGGAAAAAAGGCTTTGTGCACAGCTGCCTCCTGAAGACAAGGCCACCCATGGTTTGGTCTCGCTGTGGGGGCCAACATGAACACTCCTTGCACACCCCATTTATAGAGCAGACAGGTGAAGCTGAGACTTTCTGAACAACTGGGACTAAAAGGTGGGGATGTATTTGAGACCCCCTTGCTGGTTTGCAGTCAGGTCGCACACATCACTTCAGCCCCATGTCTAAAGACAGGGTTGGATCCCTTTGTAGAGGGACAAAGTTTCCTTGTGTTCTGCTGAGCGTCTCAGAGCTTTTCTCCATCTGCTTTTCTGGCTTTCATCTCAATTGCAGGCCTTGGTGTTCAGGCAGATATTATCCTCTTGCTGCCTTGCTCTTTAGAGCTTGAGGTCTTTCTAAGAAAGCCTTCTGAACCTCACCTGCAAGGTGTCCTGCTCACCCAGTCCAAACCCATCCCTGCTGAAGCGCAGAGTGAATTCAAACTTTTCCCAGCCACCCAGCTCTGCGGTTTCATAGGATCATTGAACTGTTTGGGAGGGAGGGAACCCTTAAAGCAATTAGCATCGAATGTTGAACCAGGGCTCTTTCTGGCATGGGCTGTCAGTAGGAATAGAGGTTGGAAGTGGGTCCCATGTGCCAGCAACGTCCTGTGGCTTAAAAAGACATGGAGGTGGCCCCTGTTTTGCTGCCTCTGCACCAGATAAAAGGGAACTTTGCCAGCAGTTTGGGTGCCAGAAGGAATGCATGCTGAGGAGTAGCAGACCCATGATGCCACTGTCTGGTTGGATTGTTTGATCACACCTACTCAGCTGCCTTGACCACAAAATCACCATTAAAAAAAGAATTTGAGATCACACCTGCCCTGTGTGCTGCTAAAGTTTCAAGAAGCCTCTTTCTCAAAAGCATTTCTCTTATGTTCTTTCTCTCAATTGTTCATTTCAGCAAAAGTAACTAAATTTCACGGGAAGAATTGCTTTGTGCCAGCAGACAATGAAAAATGACATTTTTAGTTGCTGGACCTGATTCTGTCTGAATTCATACTGGCTGTCTAAGGGAGTGAGTCCAGGAAAAATCTCAGCATCTTCTGCAAGAAAGCAATCACTATCAGCTTTTCCAAGTTAATGCAGGATTCAGTAGAGTCCAAAATGTCCATGAAGTTTAAATCAACTGTTCTGCTTGTGTGCTATTGAATGGCACAGTGCAGTTATTAAACCACAGCATCTTGTTTCTATTACAACCAGCAAATCTTCTCTTAGGCAATCACAGTTAAATCTTGTTCAGAAATAAGCAAGTTGTGATACTCCCAGCTTTTGGCAGATGGTGTTTTGGGGATTTCCTTACCAAGAAATAGAATCCCCAGTCCCAGGGATGCTGTCTGCAGGGAAGGGATGCTGTGTACACACTTTTATCTCTCAGGGCCATGGCCATGGGTTGTTTTGGAGAGTTTAGCTAAAACTGTGATAACACATGAGAACTCGTCGTGTCTCTAGCTTTGCTGTGAGAACAGAGTGGGTGGAGAATGGAAATAAAAGCTGTCCACTATTAAAAACAACCTTTTGCTTTCTCGGAAAAGTTGTCACTTGTGATCTATGGAAGAAATCAGACATAGGAGATAAACTGTGCCCAGAGAAGCTGTAGCTGCCCTGTCCCTGGAAGTGTTCAAGGCCAGGTTGGATGGGCTTTGAGCAATGTGGTCTAATGGAAGGTGTTCCTGGCCAAAGCAGGGCGATCAGAACTAGGTGATCTTGAAGGTCCTTCCCAACCCAAACCATTGTGTGATTTTTCAGATAAAGCACTTGCATGTGAAAAGTAACCATAGTGAACTCACTGGGGTGCTGGGAATGCGCTTTGGCAGAGGCAGGATCTTATTTCCGTATACTTCCATGGTGCTAGTATGGATCTAAACAGTCCATCCTCCGTGTGTGCATCTCTACCTTCCCAACTATTCTTCCAGCATCCTCTCTGTTCCTCCATGCACTCTCAAAGCTTGAGGCTGCTTTGACAAAAAAACCCAACAAAACAACAAAACCCCCAGTCTTTGCGGTGCTTTCCCTTTTGTTTGAGGTTTTTCTGGGCAGAGGGGAAAAGGAGAGGCTGAGGAACAGCTCCTGTCCCTTCCCTGGTCAGGCTGTTTTGCTTCAACTTCCTCCTGCATCCGGCATTGCAGCCTTTCCTGGAACGGGCTCAGCCTTATTATTTCCAGCAGGGTGTCCTCCCTCCCTCCCTGCTTTCCTTGGCCTCCAGCCCTGCTCTGGATGCCAGATCTTTGCAGAGGGAGCAGCTGTTTGAGCCCTCTAATCGTGTTTTGGCTCTGATGGTTGTTTGCTGGACGCCTTCGTGATGCGGCCCGGTGAAGCCAGAAAGCCAATTACTGGAGTGCTTCGGAGGGAGGGAAACCACCCTCAGCATCAGCCTGAGCAGGGAAGAGGGGCCTGAAGAGCCCTGTTTAGTGAATCCACTTAAAAACAAAGCTGGCTGCTCGTTGCCCAGCCAAAGCAGATTTTGGAGATCACTCGGGCAGCATCAGCAGCTCCTTTTGGCAGCAGCGCTCGGCTGTTGCATTAGAAATGAAACAGAACTTTTGAGCTTAGCCCAAATCCCAACACCTCGCCTGAAACTTCTTTCCCTTGTGCTCTCTGTGCTGCCGTGTGAAGGAGAGGGGCATCTGTATCCAGGCAAGTAGTACCACTCCCAGTGGAAATCTCAGCCTGATCCTCAAGCTTTGAGTTTTGCCCTTCCCTTTTGGGACAGGAATGCTGGCAGTGCACCTTGGAAGCAGGAGGTTTGGTCTGTGCATTGGGTGAGCTGGTCTGGATGTTTGGGAGGTGGGTAAATAAGAAGGGGCACAAAGGTGAGTAGAAGGGGATGGATGAGGTACAGGATGGATGGCAAAAATAATGGGAAATTTTGGGCATCTGCTGTATCTGTTGATCCCCTGTGGAAAAAACGTTGATGGTTTAGAAGAGACACATCCTGCCCTGTGGGAAAAGAGTTAAATCTCTTCTAATCATCACTGTCCCAAGCTCTCTTCTTGGGTACAGAGTGCTTCCAGTGACGCCATGGGATTGCTGCAGGCTTCGATTAGGGTCTGTCTTTAATACCTCTGGGTCTTACCCAGGGCTTGTTTTCTCTCTACAGCAAGAGGGCCACTTGGTCCAGGTTCAGCCGGACAAGCTATGACCTGCTGTTGGGATGGGCCACCAGCCAGGAAAAATTTGGGCATCACTGCACCTGTGGGAAGCAAATGAAGCCTGGTGAGAGGCTTACATCATGCACAGGTGTGATGTTGAACTACATGAGCTGCATGCTCTGGCCTTCAGCTCTTCCCAGGGAACAAGTTTGAGCATGGAGATGGTTATTTCCTCCCTGTTCTGGGAGGCAGATGGACTTCTGTGTGCTGAGTGTATTCCTGCCCACAGCAGTGTGCTGCAGGCCATTGCAGGAGCACCTCATGGTCACCCCTTAGATGCTGAGTGGCTGGGACATGAGATCTCAAAGACACTTGGACGGGTCCAGGTGGGATCTCCTTGCTGAGCTGTGCCAAAGGTGCTGTGACAAGAAGCTGTGACAAACGCAAAGGTTTCCAAGCAGCTGTTGTCACGGTGGCTCTGTGGCTCAAGGTGACGTGTGGTTGTTGTTAAACCTCAGCTGCATCCCTGCTCTGTGAGTTCAGGCCTGGGTGGTTGCAGCCACCAGAGAAACTCTTGCATGGGGTCTACAGTATTCCCCCTCCCAGTCTTCCCAGTCCAGAGGAGGAGTTTTTCCCTCCATGCCTATTTCTCAGTATTTTAATCTCTCTCCAGTATTTACTTGCAAGTGCTGAATTATCTCTGTAGGAATTAATTGTCAGGGGAGGTTGTCACTGATTAAAGAGCATAAAGGTAGATTCTTGCTAAATGGTAATATTATTTTTTCTGGATGAAGGCAATGTCATTTGGAGGGGGAAGCCTGAGAGAGTAGTTGTGGCGGAGAGAGACAGGCCAGGTGTTTTGGGAAAGGCTGTGGGAACAGGAGATCTTAGGACTCTGGCATTTTCAGCCCTACTATGGCACTGGGGAGAGGTGCTCTCAGTCACAGCCCTGAGGTTTTTTTCCCAGACAGACAAGAGAAATCCTGTTTTAGAAACCAAGAAAATAGGATTTTTCAATAACCATTCCCTGCCTTCCTGGTGCATATCTACTGTGACTTATGTATAGGGCTTTTGTCCATTCACAGAATTATAGAATGGTTTGGGTTGGAACGGATCCTAAAGATCCTCTAGTTCCTTGGGCACAGACACCTTCCACCAGACCAGGGTGCTCAGAGCCCCATCCAGCCTGGCTTTCAACACTTCCAGGGATGGGGCATCCACAGCTTCTCAGGACAACCTGGTCCAGTGTCTCATCACCGTCCAGGAGGGAAGAATTTCTTCCTACTATCCAATCTAAATCTACCCTATTTCACCTTAAAGCCGTTCTCCCTTGTCCTGTCGCGTAGGATACATTATGTCCATTGTCTCCTGAACTGGATGCTGTTGTCTTTGGAGGGGGTGTTGCAGAATGGGAGAGCATCTCTTAGCTCCACTTTTCCTTACATTATTAAGCACTTAGCTCTTTTGTCTTGCTGAGTGAGGATTATGCAATCAATCCCCTTGGGGGTTTCCTGGAAGGGGAAAGGAGTCAATGAACTAATTCACTAAAAGCAGGACCAGCACTTCCCTGCCCGCAAGTTCCTGCATTAAAAGGTCTTTTCCCCAGTGTGTAGTGCAGGCTGGGAAGCTGGCAAAGACACAGGAGTGAAAATAATGGGGAAGACAGAGATTAGGTTCTTGCAGTTCTTTGCTCTCCGAAGCTCACCAAGAATTCAGCAGGGAGGCATTTACACTGGTAAAGACCATTGGGTGCAAAAGCCCTCTGGGGTTCCACTTGGAGGTTTTTCTTCCAGAAATACTAAAATACTAACTTCTGTGCCCCAGGGGTGTCTTTACTGAGCCCTTTGCAGTGTCATGGCCTGTCTCTCTCAGTTTTGGTCTCTCCCAAAGAATGCTTGGGGTTAGTGTTGACACTGGGGCTTCCCTGTGCTGCTGAATTGACTGAGGGATCATCTCCTCTGAGCAGAGTCAACAGACTCTGTCTGGGGTCCATCACGGGTTAAAATCCTTCCAGACCTTTGCATTTCTCAGCTTAAGAATTTATGAGCCTGTTGATTTATCTGCTGTTTTCAGTAAAACTGGAGCTGATTGCTAGTCTGGCTGCTTCTTGCCAGGAAAGGATTTGGTCATCATTTAATGCCATCTCTGAATTGACCTTGTTTTTACATTTTTAAGCCATTCATAGGCTACCTCATCCCTCAAGGATGAACAAGAAATTCACTGTTATTATTTGTACTTTTTTTAAAAGGTTTCTACTCCCATTAGATGCAATGCTGACCCTTGGCTGCATTCCAGCAGGTCTCACCAGATCCTCCCAGGGCCATGGCCTCATGGTGCCAGGCAAACGCACTTTCCCTAGCCCCAGTGAGGACTGGAGTTGATAAGCTGCTTGGCACTAGTGCAGCCTTTGATAAGAAATTTCCAGCCAGTCTGTTCTGTCCTCAGCATCAGAAGGACATGGCCTTAAAAGCGAAAGCCACGGTAAAATCCCTGGATTGGATTCCTTGCGTGCTTCTTAGTGCAGCTGGGTGTTGGTGACAAGAAATTATTGTATTGGTAATGAGGAAGAGCAGAACAATAGCAGAGGGTGTCACAGAAAGGAGTCCTGGGCATCCGCTGTCTCTGAGCTCCATGGAAGGGAATGTGTAAATCCTCCCAGGCTGGGTTCTGGGGTCCTGGAGGGGCACATTCGGAGCAATTACAGAGCTGCTTATCACAGAACCACAGAATGGTTTGGTTTCAAGATCACCTAGTTCCAACCTCCCTGCCATGGGAGAGATACCTTCCACTAGATCTGGTTGCTCAGTGTTAAGGAAACATCCCTGTCCAGCCATCCAGGAGCCACTCTGGTAGTCACACTCGCACCACCTGAGCTGGGACCAAACCCCCTTTGTAGCAGGCAGCTCCTGGGAGGCAGTGGGTGCTCCACATGACTCCCTACACTCACAGTCAGACCAGATTTCCTTACCGTGACCCCAGCTTTCCCACAATAGAGTCTTGGACTTCTGGATCATTAAAATTATTTCATCTTGGTGCAGTGATAGAAAAATGGCCCAAGCTGGTGCCTCTGAGGAGGGACCCCAAACAAAGGAAGCTTTAGGTTTTTATCCTCTCACAGTCTGAGTATGGGAAAGCCTGGAGAGTCTTCTAGTGTCTCCTAGGTCACATGGATGGGACACAGGTGCCCTTTGTTCTTTGGTCAGCAGTTCACAGTGTCTTGTCTCAGGCTTGGGCTCCCTCTCCCCAGAGCTCAAACTGCAGCTGCTCACTGAGATACCTGCACTGAATGTGTTCCTCACCACTCAAAGCCCTGTCCAACCTGTCCTGGGGATGGGGCATCCACAGCTTGTCTGGGAAACCTGTGCCAGTGCCTCATCACCCTCACAGGAAAGAATTTCTTTCTATTATCTAACTTAAACCTGATTTTATTCAGTTTAAAGCTATTCAAGGCATTCCTCCTTATCCTGTTACTTCATGCACTTGTCAAAAGTGCCTCTACAGCTCTCTTGGAGCTTCTTTAGACACTGGAAGGAGCTCTAAGGTTTCCTTGGATCCTTCTTGTCTACAGACTGCACAATCCCTACTCTCTCAGCCTATCTTCATAGCAGAGCTGCTTCAGCCCTGAGCATCTTTGTGGTCTCCTCTAGACTTGCTGCAGCAAGCAAGGTCCATGTCCTCCTTATAGTGGGGGTCCCAAAGCTGGATGCACGCTCTGAATCAGCCAAGGCTTTTAATCTTGGTGCAAGCTGGAGTTTCTGCACTGCCTGTGAGCTCTAATCTTTGAGCTGTCAGAGAGGATGGGAATTTTGAGGTGATTTTGCCTGTGTTAAGGGCAGGCATTCTTGCTGGAGCAAGTGTCTTTTACTGAAGCTTTGAAAACACTTGATCAGGCATGGTGCTGCCTCTTGCAGAAGGAAAATAAAATATGAAGAGTGTGTGTAACTGTGTGAGTTTGTGAGTGAGTGTGTGTGAGCGGAAATATAAAACAATGCAACTTTGATATTCCTGGATCTTCATGAAGAAACACTGCTCAGTGATGCATTCCTCCCAGTCCCCATCCAAGAAGGAAAAGGATGAGCAAGCCATCTTAATGGAGAGTGGTCATGGATGGTTAAATTTTGACTGTGGTCTGATGCAAATGCCACTGACGGAGTTACATAAGAATTAACGTCCCTTCTCCCAGTTAGCAGAAGCTCATGACTCCAAATCTCTAGAGGGTGGTTTTCTCATAAAACAGGATTCTGTTTGTAAAGCTACACCCAGTGTATGAATAACCAGAATAGGCGTGGGCTGAAAGTAGTTTCTTTAGATGGCTTAAACTCATGATAACCTCATTTTTCATCATCATTGCATAGTAAGGGATTAATTTAGATTGTGGTGAGACCAAATCCTGTTTTTGAATGGAGGTGCTATGAATGGGACACAATCACAAACCAAAGGTCCTAGGTACTTCCTTGCCCTAGGACAAGGAAATGGAGAGAGTATGGCTCAAGGGAGTGTGGGAGGTGTCCCCACAGAAAAGCAGCTTGGAGATTTTGATCTGAGATACACACAATGGAGTGTGGAGGTAGTTTTCCTTTGCAGCTTCCAATTCTTCTTTTCCCATCAATAACTTGACTCTTAGGTTAATTAAAAGCAAACAAACAAAACCAACAAAAAACCCCTGCACAACTTAGATTTCTAAATCCTGTTTTAGAAGATTGGGTTTCAGTGGGACACAGGATTTGGGATTCAGGCAGGGCAGCTGCCGAATTATGTTGCTTGGAGGCAGAAACAGTGCAGCTGAGCTTGTGGCCACATCAGCTTGCTCCAGGATTTCACATTAGCTCTGTGATGAATGGCTGGGTTTGGGCCATTCATCCTGAAATACTGTAATTTTTCACAGCAGGACTTACTTGGATAGGCTTCTCCCTTTCCACCAGCATGGCCCCACCTCTGCGTCCTCCAGGGTGGGGACTGATGGCTCAAAAGTGGTGCAAGTTGTGGAGCATCCTTAGGGCTGCTGCCTGTGATTTGTGGTCCCTCACTTGTACCTGCATGACTGTGATCTTCCAGGTCTGGGGCTTGATGCTTATAGTTTCAAGCCAAAGCAGTTCTCTGCTTGAGGTTAAACCCCACAAGTAAAAGTGTTGGAGCAACTGAGAGCATCGTGTGCCATATGAGAGGCCAGGCTTTGGAGTGTGGCTGTATTTTAAACTCACAGTACTGCCAAACCAAGGTTGGTTCACCCTGCAAGTCCAAGGGAAGCTGGTCAAAGGAGATCTGTAGGAGAGCTCAAGACTGGGATATGGTGGAGGATGGGGGAACCTGGGTGAAGATGGCCAGCAGCACTGTGCTGAGTCAGAGAGGTGTATCAGTCACAGGGTGTTGAACAGCTTTGGGAGCTTATTTATTTTCCTCTTCCTCCACCTCTCTGGTGTAGCTCCCTAGAGCCTGTGCCTACATGGGCCAGGATTTAGGGAAGGAGATCCAGGTGGAGCCGTCTCTGAGGGCTGCATTTGCTCAGTGTCTTCTCCACCTCTCAAGGCTGTATTTGTGTGCAGCTGTAAGGGTCCAGCTGGCTCAAGTGATGCAGCGTGAAAGGGAGCCAGGTGACATCATTTCTATGAAGGAAGGATGGTTCCCCTGGTGACTGGCTGTGCTGGGACTGGAAACCCAGGGGGACCACTTCTTCCTCCCAATGGGGTGATCTGTGGCACATCATCTCACTGCTCTGAGCATCCCATCCCCCAGTTCGTCAGTGGAGACTTTCCTGCTTTGGCAGTGACTTCTGCAGACCTCAGGGCTGAGATTTTTTTCTTAGTGACAGAGCCATCAGACAAAAGCACTTGCTGTGGGTGAGATGGCCTGGGGAGGGTTGTGTCTGGATGTGTGGTGATGTTAAAAGCCAGGCTGTGCCAGCCTCTGCATCGGTCTTGGCTGGGTAGAGATTGAAGAAGTTCTGGGTGGAATAATGGTGAGACTTCCCAAGAGTGCATCCCTGGAAAGAGCATGTGGGAGGAATGACAGGTCTGGGGTCTCTGTACTTGTGCCATTCTCCTTCCAATCCCTCTCCATCTGCTCCTGGGGAAGTGCAGTATTCTCGCAGCCTCTTGTATCTCTCCACCTCTCATTGCTTTATCCTTTTTTGGGTGGCTTTGTACTTTGGATACCCGGAAGATAAAACTGCAGATGGACCTGTCAAGGTCCTGCAAATTGACCTTTAGATCTTGTTTGCCTCTGTGCCCGCTCTTCCTGGTGCCAAAACAAACACTGCCTTCACTCTTCCTGGTGCCAGAACGAACGCCATTGCATGGTGCTGTGGTACAGTCGAGGAGTTTGTGGGGAATGTGTTTTTTGGATGCCTCCCTTCACAAGCAAGTCCTGTTTGATGTGGGTGGAGTGTCCAGTGCCCTCTGCATGGTGTGGGAGCTGATAGCAGTACAAATGTGCACACACTGAGATACTGTGAGTGGATTAGCGTTAGGGATGCCTGACTGAGGCAATACAAACCCCCACAAACCGTTCTGTAGGGTGTAGATATTCCCAACCAAGCCTACCCTTCCATGTGTGTGAAGCTGATCTGTAAAGTATATATTTTTCAATAGAGCCTGTAGTGACAGTTCAAGGGATAATGGTTTTAAACTGAAAAAGGATGGATTAAAAGTAGATATAACAACACAATTTTTTATCGTGAGGGCGGTGAGACACTGTCACAGGTTGCACAGAGAAGCTGTGGCTGCCGCATCCCTGAAAGTGTTCAAGGCCAGGTTGGATGGGGGTTGAGCAACCTGGGATAGTGAAGGGTGTCCCTGCCTATGGCAGGGGGTTGGAGGGAGATGATCTTTAAGGTCCCTTCCAACCCAAAATACCCCATGATTCTATGATCCTATATTAATCCACCTAAAAGCAGAGACCCCTGGTATTCTAAATTCACCCTATTTCCCTTTCCTCTGTCACCCTGGTGCAAATTTTATTAATTCCGCTGTTTGCAAAATCGCATCCCAGTTGCAGGTACCTGCAGCAGGGCAGCACAGGGACCTTTGTGTCTGCTGTGTCACCGTTGCTCGCCATGCTCGGGTGCCTCTTGCTCTCTTGTCTGTGTGAGTGACATTTAAGACAGGATCCTCTCAGTTCCCAGTGGCCCAGAAGGGAGAGAGGAAGCGCAGCCATGCTAATAGAATATTCTGCTGATTTTGCAAGTCTGAGTGAAGGCACTGTTCTGAAACAGCCAGGCTCTGCAATGAAATTAGACTAGTCTGTTCCTTACAAAGTCTTGTTAGCAAAAAATGGTCCTGGCATGCAGCAGATGTTGTATCTCCCGTGGTTATTCCTCCTCCTGCCATAGCTTTTTCCCTCCCCACATCTGGTCTGACATGATCCAGATCCCCAGTGAATCTGAATCTCAGAAACCTGAACCAGGAAACATTTACGGTAAAACAATCATCAATTATAAAGCAAATTAGAGAGTGATTTTCCCCTTACAACCCTGTGTGGAATTGGACTGGCTGGAGAAGGTGAGGAAGATATTTTCCTGCTTTAAATGCATTTGGAAGAAAATTGTGTGCATTTTGGGAAAGTGTCTTAAAAGGGAGAGCAGAGGGAAAGACCACATGCTTTTGAGTGGGAAGCAAAGTACAAGATAATTGCTCTGATTGGGTTTTTTTCTTAATGAACTTCAAAAACCCAAAACCACAGGGAGCAAACTGTCCCAATCTGGGCTCTCATAAGCCAGACCTCTGAAATCAGCTCCTCATTGACAGGGACCTGCTCTGGCTCTGATCTCCACCTCTGTCCCACATCCATTGGAGGAGGGAGGATATGAATCACCAGAACTTTGAATCACTTTTTTGGCCCTCTCTGTGTTATCAGTCTGAAATTTTCTGTAGAACCATCCGCACAGGCTTTCTCTAAATTGTGTTTTGTTGCCTGGAGCTCAGCAGGCGTTTCAGCAGACAGTTTTAGGGAGGAGAGATCATCTCTGATGGTGCTTAGGATCCTTGGAATAACCATCTCCAGAAGTGTTCAAAGAACATGGGTTGGCAGTGGGTGTGGCACTTGGGAGCATGATCTAGTGGTGAACGTGGAAATGTTGGATTAATGGTTGGATTTGGTGATCTTAAGGGCTTTTCCAGCCTCAGTTATTCTGTGGTTCTTGGGATCCTCCAAGACAGGTTCTCCTTGGGGATAAAGAGACATGATGACTCCCTTGGCCAGGGTAGAGTTAAGAGCCACACATTGAAGTCATAGCTTCCCTGCAGCTATAGCTTTTGGCTTCCCCTCCTTGTTCCTTCCTGTTCTCCATCTGTGTCCAGACTATGAGCAACCAGGACCCAGGATCTGGCTGTGATGAATGAAGGGCAAGATGGACTTCCTGTCCGCTGCAGCCTCAAGCGGCAAGAGGCAGTTTGAGCTGGTTCTGTGGTGGCTGAAGCCTGAACCCAGAAGGCCCCAGGGTGTGTGTGGGTGTAAATGTTGGTGTGCTGCCCTTCTCTCTCGGGGCTGTGGTGCTGGGAGGGTGACATGGTGTCTGCTGCCTGGATAAATGTTGCTGCTCCCCTGGATTCTGTCTGTTGCTTGGTAGGGAAGGGAGGAAACCAAGGTCATGACCTTCTCTGATCAGGGAATCTCTGCTTCTCTCCTCTCTTTGCACATGCAAATCCCAGGCTCTGTATTTCCATCTGGCTGCAGAAGAAGCTCCTTATCACTTCCAGCACTTTTCACAGGAAAAGGAACACTAAATGTTCCAAAGCTTTTCTTGTCTTTTTCGACCTAGTTCCCACTGGTATCTTGTTCATCAGCCACCTCTGCACGTGGGCATGGTGCTCCATGCCTCCAAGGGGGTTCTGCCTCACATACCCGGGCCCCACTGTGCTCCGTGCAATCCTGGGGCATTGCAGCCTGGCTGAAGCAGTGCCTTGGTCCTTGGCTCCCACCTCAGTACAGCCAGAGAATACAGGGAATGTCATCCCAGTGGATTGAGGCCACACAGTCTAGATCAGGTACAAAACTGTACTGGAAGTGGAAACTCAGTGGGAACTCAGCAGCTTCAATAGGGACTGAAGAATCCAAGTAATTTAATATTGGTAAGCTCCAGTCTGTGGAATATGGCAAACCTTCCCAGGGGGTTTTGCTGGGGAGACTGACCCATGGATGAGACTCATCCCAGTAGAATCAGTTCCACAGCATTAGAACAGGGAGGCAATGCTGCCTTCCCTTTACAAGGATTAAATATTAAGAAAAATTTCTTCACTGAAAGGGTGCTCAAGCATTGGAACAGAGTGCCCAGGGAAGCGGTGGAATCACCGTCCCTAGAAATATTCAAGAAAAGTACAGATGTGGTGCTGAGAGACATGGTTTAGTGGTGGACTTGGCAGTGCTGGGTTAATGGCTGGATTCCATTATCCTAGAGGTCTTCTTAATGATTCTGTGATTCTTCACTCTGGAGAAGAGAAGGTTCAGAGGAGTCTTAACAATGTCCATAAATACCAGATAGCTGGGAATGAAGGAGACAGAGCCAGACTTCTCAGTGGTGCCCAGTGACAGTACAAGAGACAGTGTGTGCAAACTGAAAATTGGGAAATTCCATTTAAGCATGAGAAAAGACTTTATACTGTGAGGGTGGTCCAAAACCTGGTACAGGCTTCTCAGAGAGGTTGCAGTCTCCATTCTTGGAGACACTCAAAACATAACTGAACACAGTCCTGAGCAACCTGCTGTAGCTGACCCTGCTTTGATTAGGGGGTGTGGACTGGATGATATCCAGAAATTCCTTATAACCACGTTGATTTGGTGATTCTGTGCTCAGGATCACTGGGAGTCTGCTGGGACCAGGCTCAGTCCCAGGGCTTGAGCATGGTATATCGGCCTTCTGCAGGGAAGTGTGGTAGCCCTGCTCTGCACTTCAGGGCAGACCTCACTGCAGCTTCTCAGTACTTGAAAGGGGCTTAAAAGAAACATGGGGACAAACTTCTTGGCTGGACCTGTTGGGATAGGACAAGGAATAGTGGTTTTAAACTGAAGGAGAGTTGTTTTAGGCTATCTGTAAGGAAGAAGTTTTTTCCAGTGAGGGTGGTCAGACACTGGCACAGCTTGACCAGAGAGGTGATCGTGTCCCAGCCCCAGGAAACATTCAAGGTCAGGTTGGACTGGGCTCTGAGCAACCTGAACCAGTTGATGATGTCCCCATTTATTGCGGGGACTTGGACTAGATGGCTTTTAAAAGATCCCTTCCAACCCAAAAAATATCAAGCAACCCCTTTATTGTAATCTGCAGATCCTCCCCAAGAGCAGAAGGGGCAGCTGTGGTTCTCAGATGGGATAAAGAAGGTGCCTCTTCTCCCCAGAGCAGGATCACAAAGAGCTGATCTCACAGACAGCCCCATCACCAGACACATCCCCACTGCTGTGTGCTTCCCCGGTGCTATGAAACACCGGGAGCTGAACCCCGCTGCTCCTCTCCCATCCCTGTATGAGCTCAGCGATGCTCAGAGGCACAGGTGGCTCCTGCCTTTGCTGGTGTCAGCTTGCTTCCCCCTAGCGCTCATCCCAACGTCCTGCAACACCAGCATTAGGGGATTACTCCTTTCCCTTGGGTCTGATCCTGGCCAGTTTGTGTCAGGTTGATTTTCAGGTGTTTGGTGCTGGCTGGGCTAGGTGGGAATAGCAGGAGGTGCTTATTTATTCTTTCCCCCTGTAAGGGGGCCCTAGACGACCTAATTTAGTGAGTGGGGTCTCTGCCTAGAGTGCAGGGTTTGGAACTAGATGGTCCTTAGAGTCCCTTCCAACCCAAACCCTTCCATGAATCTATGGGTGGAGGTATTACAAGTCCTCATATGCAAAGTTGTGGTGGAGGGGTCATATTATTCTGAATACAACCAGCCTGCAAAACTGGGAGATGTGGGGAAGAAGGATAATCTGCTTTTCCTTTTTTTCCCTTCAAATTTTATGTATTAACAAAGGAGAAGAGGTTCTTTCAGCTCTTTGTCTGTCTCATCTCCTCCCAGGCGCCAGCTGGATGTGAACTTAAGAACTGGATTGAGCAGGAGAAAATACATTTCAAAAAAAATCAGTGTGTCACCTGAAGCTTGCTCAACACCCTCTGTTATTTAAGTGCTTTCTTGGCCAGGCTCTAAGTGGGAGTGGGAAGCAGGGAGGGCAGCCTGGCAGGAGCCAGGCAGAGAAAAGCTGATGGTCTTGGTGCATGGTTGGAGGGATGAGCTTACCTCCCAGCTGCCTCCTACCCAAGTTTCTCCATTCAAGGTGTCTATGCACAATCCACCATCCTGGTTTTGGTGGCAGAATGAGCATTTAATCCTTCTGGCCCAGCTACAGAGCTTTTGGCTCACCAAATCTGCTGCTCTAGGATCTGGAAGAGCAGATCCCTCACCCTTTGTAAAACAGTCACGGAGTAGAGGCATCTGGAAGAGGAGACTTGGAAGGGCTGTGATGGTGTGGAACTATACTATTATTGACAGGGATAATTATAACAAAGCTGCGCTGGTGCTGGGACAAAATAGGGGGTCGGTCTTGTGATGCTTCCTATGTCCTGGTGAGAGCAGAAGGCAGGACAGTCCTGCCACCAGCCTGATGGGCGAGGCCAGCAGAAAGCTGCAGGTCAGGTTTCCATGGAATCTGAGGAAGAGAGAAAGTGACTTTCCTTTGCCAAGAAGCCCTGCTCCTGATTTCCCTGTCTGCTCACCGACCCAGTGTGTCTGTTTTCCTCCTGTCCCACAGGAAATCTGCAATGATCCACGTCTCTTTGTGGATGGGATCAGCTCCCATGACTTACACCAGGGCCAGGTCGGGAACTGCTGGTTCGTGGCTGCCTGCTCCTCCCTGGCATCCCGAGAGTCTCTGTGGCAGAAGGTAAGTGGTTCCCCATGCCAGGGGAGAGCTTGTCAACACCTTGGCTTTGCATTGTGTTTGTCCAGATCAAAAACTGGTTCTCAGTGATGCCTCCTGTCCTGAAAAGCTGATAATGTGCAAAAATTTCCCTTAAAAGACTGACTTGCAAAGGGCATTAGTCATCATGACTGCAGTCACCACACTCCAGCCGAACCCTTGGACAGTTTCTCCTTTATCAAGTGGATCAAATCCCATCCTGTTTTTCAGATCCCAAATTTGACCCTTCGAATTCCAAAATAACCTAAAAATTAACGAGAAGAACAAAATTCAGGATGCTCAGCTGCAGCATTAGGCCCTGTTTCCCTCATTCCCATGGTGTCCTCTCTCTTTGGCTGTTTACTGTGTTCCCACCTTGGCAGTGAGACACCTCATGCTGGGGCAGGTAGGTTGATTTCAGGGTGTTAGCATCTCTCCCAAGTCACTGCTTGCCCAAAGCATCCATGCCTGGCCTGTCCCATGGCTGGATGGCACCATGTAGCGGTGTTCCTTCAAGAGTGGGGTCCAAAGGGAATGTACTGTGGGCCAGAAAGCCACCAAGGAGCTGCTCCAGAGCGAAGGGCTGCAGACCTGGGGAGCAAGCAGAGAGGTACAGGGGGAATGAGGTGCTCAGTGCCACATCCTTGGACAGTCTGTGCCCATCTCCACCATGGCCTCAACTGTGCAAGATGTCAGCCCTGTGAAAGCCAAGGCTGGGGGACTTCAGACTCTGGTGCAGGTGTGCGTTGTCATAGGGCAAGAGACTAGCAAGTTGCGAGCAACTTTTCCCAGATTTTACTGTAAAAGGCAGACAGTGTGTGCAGGCAGCACCACCTGCTTTACCCACACCCTCCTACAGCCATGGGTTTCATCCAACCCACACCTTTGCATCTGCTCTATGTGCTGTGGTTCTTCCAGTCTCTGCTTCCTGTGGTGAGCATGAACACCAAGCTCAGGGATTTCTTGCAGCATCATTTTTTTCTGTTAAAATCAAGATTTTTCTTTATATGGGAACAGGATAGCTGGTGTTGCCTTCTAGATAAGCAATAAGGCTTCCTGCCATGGTGGCTGTGGTGACTGCTGTGGCTCTCATAACAAGGGTGATGCACAGGGTTGTTTAGCTTGTTCCTCACTATCAACATCCCCCAAGGGTGAGTGGGCAAGTTGTCATTCTTCCTCACCATTCGCTTCCAGCTTTGCCCTGGAGAATGCCAACCAAACAGGCTGGGTCCCTTTGGACACTTCATTATTTCAGTTTGTTGGGCATCGCTTTTCCTCCCTTGGCAGTTTGGCTGTGGGTGTTTGTGACTTCTCATTTTCCATTGCTTTAACTCTCAGAGGCTTTTTTTTACCTTCCCCCTCTCTTCTTTCAGGAAGGTTTGATTTATGGAATTATATAGGTTGGAAAGGACCCTAATGACCATTTAGTTCCAGCTCTCCCGCCATATGCAGGGACACTTTCCACTAGACCAGGTTTCTCAAAGCCCCATCCAGTCTGGCCTTGAACACTTCCAGAGATGGGGCATCCACAATCCTCTGAGCAACTTGTGTCAGTGTCTCACTACACTCACAGTAAAGAATTTCTTCTTTGCTGAAGATCTCAGAGAAAGGAATAATGGGCCCCTTGGTCCTAGGTGTGCTTGCACATGGAATTGTGATAACATTGCTGGACACCAAAATGTCTCTATTTGGGGTCTGGCAAGAGCTGAAGGATGCTGATGCGGGTTTTAGTATCTCTGAAATACCAGCATAGGAATCTTGGCCCAGATCACCCATGGCTACTAGAAAACATATTCCTGATGTACACCAGGATGTTATTACATAGGCTCTGCATGTCCCTTGCTCCATTTCACACAGTGAAACTGTCTCTCTTAAGTGTGGGGAGGGGGAATACCTTCAAGAGAATAAGGCAGGCCAGCACATCCCTGTGTACCCCAGGAGGTTATTTTATTCAAACATTTTCTTCCACGTTACTTTCTCCATGTCCCTGCTTCCCATTATGCCTGTGTGGTGTGAATCACTGAGTGAGAATGCGGTACTGGAATTTAGTTGAGAGCTGTTTTCTAAACTCCTGAGTCTTGGATGACCCTACATGGCTCTAGGTGTGATCTGGCTCCATAGCACCCTTTCTATGACCCTTCAGACATGTCTAGCTTTTATGAAAAGAAATTGAGACATTAAAATGGGGGGCAAAACCATTCCAGGATGCTGGTGCCAACTTGCTGCTGCAAGAGCAGTGTGGTGTTTGAGTCTTGCCAGCTATGCCATCCAGAAAAGGACACAATGGTCATGTTTGTTTGCTATTCATTGACTTATAGACAATTTGTCCCTTGGAACCCTCATGTCCTATTCTGGATGGCACAGCCTGATGGAGGCCACCAAAATGGTTGGGAGGAAAATGGGTTTGCACATCCAAGGAGGAGAGAAGGTAAAAGGGGAGCTAATTGCTGTGTGCAGCTACTTAACCATAGAATCATAGAACAGTTTGGCTTGGAAGGAGCCTTTCAAGGTCATCTAGTTCCATCCCTCCTGCCGTGGGCAGAAACACCTGCCACTGGACCTTGTTGCTCTGAGCCCCATCCAGCCTGGATAGGGGAACGTGGACAATATGGAGCCAGGCTCTTGCAGGGATGCACAGTCAGAGGACAAATGACAGCAGCACAAGCTGCAGCCTATCTTCAGCATGAGCTCAGTCAGACACTGGAACAGGGCCCAGAGAGGCTGTGGGACCTCTGTCCTTGGAGATATAAAAAGATGGACTGGATGAAGCCCAGAGAAACATGATTTAACCCTGGAGTAAGTCCTCCTTTGAGCAGTAGGTTGCAGAGACTCCTCCAGAGTTTCTTTCCAGCCTGAATTAGCCATGAACCTATACTCAGAGAAAGCCACTGCCACTCATCCCTGCCAAGGTGTCATCTCTGGATTTGTTTTGGGATAATGAGCCACAGTTGTCAGGGAGGTTGCCAGGGAGGCTGACATCAGACATCCCTTCCCTGTAGATTATCCTGCACAGCAGCACCAACAGTTCTGAATCTGCAAATGAGTCGGGAGGGCCCTCGGGGGAAGCCCCAGAGGTGTTTCGCATCACTGGCCCAGGTTGCCTAGCACAGCTGGGATTGTGGAGAAGGGACAGCAGCTCCAGGGGCCTGTCTGATCTTTGTCCCTGCGTGTGCCGTTTGAGAGCCACGCATTGCTGAGGACGGAGCAGAGGAGCAGCCCAGGTGATGGCAGCTGAGGCAAGGATACTCGAGCTGCCCTTCACCCGCGATGAGCAGCTCACCCGGCGCATGCGGCTGCGATTCCAGAGCCTGCAGCAAAAAAACGCGAGGCCCCAGGATGGTGAGAAGCTGCTGCGTCCCAATGAGCACATCTACCGAGTGGATTTCATCCAGCAGCACCAACTGCGCTTCCTCCGCTGGGACGTGCAGCTGGAGAGACCTGGGAAGGTCACCGTGACTGGCACCTCCCAGCACTGGACTCCTGATCTCACCCACCTGATGAACCGGCAGCTGCTGGAGCCGGTGGGCATCTTCTGGAAGAAGCTAGGGGCCGAGGAGGTGGAGTGCAATGAGGCAGATGCCCGGGAGTTTGGGGAGCGGATAGCAGAATTAGCCCAGATCCGCAAGGTGATGTATTTTCTCCTTACTTTCACTGGCGGCCTCGAACCAGCTCAGCTGAAAGGCTCCATTGTATTTAAAGTCTGATCCCATCTTGCTCAGCTTTTCTCGCTCCAGCTATGCTTCTTTCAGTTCAGTTCTTTGTTCCATTTTTACATCTGGGTTCTTTTTTGGTTTTTTGTTTTTAATGAGAGACAGAACTGTGGTAAAGCAGAGAACAGCTCAGTGCTTCTGGAGCCCCTCAGCCCTGTGAAATATTCCCTGTGAAATGTGCTGACCTCTGTCTAAATGATGGGGAGAAGGGGACCATGAGCTCGCTGCTGCATTCGCCTGCTGCATAAAGACTGTGTGCTTGTGAATTCATCAGGGATTCACGCAGGGTCTTGCTGGCTTGGAAATAGGAGGCTGCCCTAAGTCCTCTCACTGTAGCAACTGCACAACAAAAACTCACTGGAAAAATAATTGCCGTACCAGAAAACAGCAGGTATCTCTGGAGAGAGCCCTGCTTTCCAGTTTCCATCCTAGCCGTTAAAAATGGAGGGCTTGTTTGTAATGGAGTTCCTCTCCTTGCAAGGTGCTGAGTGCTTGCAGGCTCTGGTGACTTGTGCTGCTGCTGCGGCTGCTTGGAGTGTCTGAAGACCGGTCCCACGGAGAATCCACCTTGCTGTGAAGCTGAAGTACATACACTTGGACTCACTGTATTCTGCAGATTGTAAACCCACTGGACTAATGGGGAGGTTGGACCAGCCTTTTCTGACCACTGCCACCATTTCTTGCTGGGGGGAGGGTGGAATTTGTTGGTCCAAGATGGGGTGGAGACGATGTGTGTGTGGGCAGAGCTAGCAGCTCAGAGCATCAGTGAGTCCTCTGCAGCAGAGCTAATTTGTGCTTTGCTCTGTCCTTAAAGCATCCGTGAAAATACTTACTCTGAAGTGTCTATAGAGAGCCATGAGGCTGCACAGCACTTTGCAAGCCACAGAGCAGGAACCTGCTGCTTCTGTGCCTGAAAAGCAGTGTCTCCTGCCCTCTAAAACAAAGGGAAGGGTGTCTGGGTGGTCATGGGAGCAGAGGAGAGTGGTACATTTATAAGCATTGGAGCAGGAGAGTGTTTGGTGCCCAGTTTGCCCCATGACTGCAAGTAAACTACTAAGTTTGGGTGTTTCCTTTTCCTCCACCAAAAGGTGGAGAGTACTTCAATGTAGCTTCTTGAGACACACAGATAGAAAAGTGCCTTGAAAGAGCTAAGTATTATTACAACTGGTCCTTTGCTCAGATTCCACTCAAATGTGTGTGAGTACTCCTCAAGGTGCAGCCTGACATCTTCCCAAGATGAGTAAGGAGAGAGCAGTCAGGGGGAAGACAGGGCAAGGTGACTTTTTACCTGTGGCCTGCAGACCTTTGCAGACTAGCCCCAAAAGAGTCCAACCTCTCCTCCAAAATCTCCAGAAATGCAGACCCTATGCCTTCCCCAGCCGAACAATAGCGTATAAAATGATACCCACAAGTTATGTCTGGCAGAGAGGAGAAAGAAAGCAGATCAGCTACTGGCTGAAGAGGTGGTGGGAACTCTGAGTCTTGCCCAAAACCAAAGCCCAGCAACCACCAAATCCTACAGCCATGCCATGGCCATTGCCAGAGAAGTTGATGTCTTTATTTAGACCACAAGAAATGCTGGACTTGGTGAATAGAGAGAAAAGTGGATGCATCCCTGCTTGGCCAAACACACCTCTAGGGTCCTAGCAGACTTTCCCGTAGAAGACCCCCCCTTGTACATCCCAGAGTAGAGTTCCTGACTACATACAGCTTTAGACCAAATAACAGGAGCCACTGGCAGCATCCAAAGGGGTTTTGCATGCTGAGTCTCACAATATGCCATTGCTACGTTACTAGAGTTCTTGCTGCAGATATCTTGTTGGGTATTGGTGTACCACAGTAAGTAAAAGCCTAGACAGTGGGTTCCCCTTAAGGCCTGAGGCTGTTTGCGTCTTCTTCATGCTCCCTTTGGAAGCTTCCCTATCCTGCAAGCAATAAAGCACCAAATTTCAACTCAGTATTGGTATTCTTGAGCCCCTTTTAACTTCCTGTAAAATGTAAGATGAACATTTACTTTCTTCTCTCTTGGTGTGAAATGCTTCATGGAGTATTGAGCAGGATTTTTGTGGTCAAGAGGGGGTTGAAGCTGGGAATAGAAGGGGAAATGATTCTCAGGTGGATCCGTTTCCTTCAGAACTGGGGAAGCAGGTAATGGAACCAGTGTGATCTCCCTCTGCTGCAGGGAAGATTTAAAAAGGGAGCCTCTTTTTACCAGTCACTGAAACTACCCCTACACAGTTTCAGCACCCCATAAAGACTTTCAGATACACCACCCTGTCCCATCTCCCAGGGGAATTTCATCCCAGTTTGTACCACAGTTCAGCAGATTGGCACAGCTGGGTGTCTCTCTCCTTATCCTGAACTGGCAAGTTCCCAGCAGAAGGCTTGGAGAACTTGGCACATACCAATTTCTCCTTCTATTCACGGACTTTCTCTTCCAGGGCCACAGGTGCCTTTTCTCTTACTTCGCCACTCTCAAGAAAATTGAAAAAATCCCTTAATCAGCTTAGGGAGGTGAACCTGGCATTTCTGAGCTCCCAATATATCTGTCTCTGAACCCTTTCACTGTAAATTTGTCACACTAAATAGTGTTGCAGCTCCAGATTTTGTGAGCCCCTGAGGAAGAAGCAGCACAGCTAGGTGAAGGAGAAGAACATGTTTTCCACTGCCCCAGTGTCACGCAACCAAGCTGAGTCTGGGACTTGTTGGGATCCTGGGATGGTGGTCCATGGCATACTCTCCAGCAGGGAACACCTGTGGAGATCAGGGTCAGTGTAGAAATACAACCAGTCCTTGCTCCTGGACCCTGTTCTGGATGAAAGCTGACCATTTTTGCTGCCTTCAGTGGTGAAGGGTGTTCCCAGAGCTGTCCCCAAGTGAAGAAATGGAGGAGGATGGTGGGGACCTGTGTATCCTGCCGCCAGTGACAGTAGGAAAAAGTCTCAGACCCAGCCAGCTGGAAGCTGTCACTACCAGCTCTGGCTGACAAGCTGACTCTGATCAATGCTGGGATCATTTCTAAGCCCACATTAATAGCTAATTGATTGTCACAATGGTCCTCTATGACAATTCATTAGGATGAGCTCCAGTCGGGAGGGAATCAATGGGCACTGATGGAGGGCTGGCTGATCTTTGCTGGCAGTCTCCAGAGAGGACTCTGGGACATAGTTGTTAGCACTCCTATAAAACACCAAACCCTCCAAACGTGGCTCTTTCTCATGGCTTTGTCTGCTCTACTTCTGTTGATTCAGACGACTCCAGAGTGCCTGTGAGCTTGCAGGGCTGATGGCATCATCAATATTTCAGTGAAGGAGCAATAAGAGCCCTGGGCTGGGTCATTGCCAGTAGCTAAGGAGTTGGGGGGCTCTTCAGGGGGAATCCTCTTGCACAATACCTGCTTTGTGGCAGCAGACAAAAAAAAAGGCAGCTCTGTCAGCTGGACAAGGGCCCAAAGCACAGTAAAGGTGGTTTCACCGTGCCCTGTGATTTCTTGATTTCTTGAAGAGGCTCTTTCCATGCAGTGTAGTTGTGTCCTCTCCTATCACACCCCAACACGCTCAGCTCTCCACAGCCAAGTGATCATGTGATGTATTGGAACATAATGCATGTTTGCATGGACACCTTGGGGTTTTTTATTGCTGATTCTTTGGGAGCAGGTAAGTGAAGCAGCAGGGGTGTGGACAGTCAGTCACATTACTGTTGCTGTGTAAGTCAGTACTTGTCAGCCATCAACTACAGTAACTCCATGTGGCCTCACAGCCTGCCCCGGCCACGCAGTAAAACCACATTGCCTCCACCCTCAGCAAAAGCTAAACTGCAGCAGGGCAGTTCCTCTCTGTGTGCCTCTGTGTCCTGGTTCTAAACAAGATGCAGATCCCACTACATGTAGCATCTGTGCCTGGCTGGGCTCGTTTCTGTCCCAGCTGTTGGGTGAATTTTCCATCCAAAGCAGAGCTGGAGGTGCCTGCAGCCATGATGGGCTATGTTGTGCCTTTGCTTGTGCCTGTCCTGCTGGCAGTGACACCAAACCTGTGCCTCCTCAGACCCCTCCGCTGCTCTAGGGTTTCTTTCAACTCAGGCCTTCTTTCCCATCTTTCATCAAATCACCTCCCTGTGCTTCCCTGGCTGAGCGTGGTAGCTCTTGACAAGGAAGAATGGAGACCTTGAGGGAATGGGGATCCTGCTTTTCCCATTTTTATTTAACAGAATAGGTTCATGTGGAGTATCTGCTGCCTGTTCGTTGGCACCAGGTAGATGAATGCCACACTTGCTCTTGGTCCAGTCAAGTCACAGCAGAATCAAGTAGGAGAATCAGAGAAGGTACCCCTTGTTAGTGGTACCCTACTGACACCAAAAAAACCCCAAAAAATGTGGTCATAAAAATAACCATCCCTGGTTACACAAAGAACTCATCTGCTCCAATAGCCTGTCTACAGAAGTAGATGGCAGCAGACGTCCAGGGTAGGGTTATAAGAAAGAGCACAAAGGTCTTTAACTCCACCTGCCAAGGGACAGTGAAGTCTAAGCTATTCCAGTACATATTAATCAAGTCTGCATTAGCAGAACCAGGTCCAAAATCTGGCCCCAGCAGACTGTAAGCAAGTCTATCCCCCTCATATTTTTCCTTGTCTTCGATATTGTCTGCATTAGTTCCAGGATGAAAGTCAATCCAAGGGAAAAAAGGAATAATTTGGGTATATGTGCCTCTTCTTTTGAAGGTCATCCCAGACTGGAAGGAGCAGGAGTGGAACCCTGAGAAACCCGAGAGCTACGTGGGGATCTTCCACTTCCAGTTCTGGCGTTTTGGTCAGTGGCTGGATGTGGTGATCGATGACCGCCTGCCCACACTCCACAATCAGCTCATCTACTGCCACTCCAACTCCAGGAATGAGTTCTGGTGTGCCTTGGTGGAGAAAGCTTATGCCAAGTAGGTACCCAGGCATTTGTAGGATAAAGTGGGGCCCAGACACCCTGTTTTTCCTCTCCGTTCATTCACCGGCTGGTTTGCAGCAGTGAAAACATCTTTCTTGCAGAGCAGTAGTACATAACTGAAACAGACAAACACTGAGGAAAAAAAAACCCTTCTCTAGCGCTAATTTACCCTCAAAGCCTTCAATGTTTCTTTAAGTAACACCTATTCTAGAGATTTCAAGTTCCTTCTACTTTAGTCCTATGACAGCAAGAGTGCAGTGAAGAATGTGGGTCCTATTTTTTCACCCTGGTTTGCTGTCCTCTCCCACTTGAAGTTCAACTGTAAATCTCCATTCCTGAGGCTGCCCCAATAATCGTCCCCAACCCCTTAAAATGTCAGGCCAGTGTTGTGCCATCTCTGTCACCCTCTTTCAGGTTATCAGGCTGTTACGAGGCCCTGGATGGAGGCAACACAGCTGATGCCCTGGTGGATTTCACTGGTGGGGTCTCTGAACCTATCGACCTGACCGAAGGGGACTACATCGCTGATGAAGCTAAGCGAAACCTCCTCTTTGAGCGCGTGCTGAAGGTGCACAACAGGGGAGGCCTCATCAGCTGCTCCATCAAAGTAAGCCGCATTACCAGTATGGTCATGGTCCCACGGGAGTAGGCGTTTTAGGATGCAGTTGTCTTACAGAGTCATAAACTTTTTAATTAGATCGGATAAATTGTAGCAAAAACCATCATCAGGGAATCCTGAGGGAGTCAACCCTCTTTATTCCTTGTTACTATGTCCAAGAGCCCAGATTCATCCCAGAACCCTTTAAATGCTGGGAAGGGGTCCACTCCAGAGGAAGGTGTTTTGGTGTCTGCATCTGGCATCTTTACAAATGCTGGTTGCCAGACCACCCAGTATAACCATTAGGATGAGCTTTATCGGTTGCCCATATGGGTGCTCAGAGACCTCATGAAGCAAATGAAGAAAAGGAGGGATCCAGCACATAAAATGGAATCTGAGACATGCCAACTGGCTCTCTCCCTGACTACTGATGCTCTTCTTTTTGGATTAAAGAAACCTGCAGGGAAATCTGAGTTGCTTTCTTTCCCAGCCCCTGCAGAGGTGTTCACGTCCCCCTGGTCTGAGCACTGTCTGTGTCCCCCTGCCAGGCCACATCAGCAGCTGACATGGAGGCTCGCCTGGCCTGCGGACTGGTGAAGGGCCACGCGTACGCGGTGACGGACGTGCGGAAGGTCCGTCTGGGCCATGGCCTTCTGTCCTTCTTCAAGTCGGAGAAGCTGGACATGATCCGCATGCGCAACCCGTGGGGCGAGCGGGAGTGGAACGGCCCTTGGAGTGACACGTGAGTTGGGATGGATAGCTTGTTTCAGTGGGAAATTCTTCCCTGTGAGGGTGGTGAGGCACTGGCACAGTTCCTCAGAGAAGCTGTGGATGCTCTATCCCTGGATGTGTCCAAGGAGAAGTTGGATGGGGCTTTGAGCGACCTGGTCTAGTGGAAGGTTCCCCTACTCATAGCAGGGGGGTTAGAATGAGATGATATTTAAGGTCCTTTCCAACCAAAACCATTCTGTGATTTTGTGATTCCATGTTCATTCATGCTAGTTGTCATGATCTGCTCGGGTGGGATTCGTGATGGGTTCGTTTGATCTCAGGGTACAAAAGACACAACAGCAAGGGACTGGATTTTTACTCACAGCAACAATGGCCTTTATTGAGTGCCAACAACAGGTTATGCAATATATATATAGAGAGAGAAAGAGAGATAAAGGTGAGAAAGAAACAGAGAGAGAGAGAAAGTTGGGGTAATAGCTACCAACGGACAAGACGAGATCCTTGCGCATCTCCTTCCATGGGGAGATCTCAAGGGACCACTGTCCCGAAGTCTCCTTTTATACCTTTTATCAAAGAGAGTGGCTTTTGGCCAACAGGTGGAGAGTCTTGTGTTGAGTCTTGCTCTTTCTTCTCGAGCAGCAGGCGTAGTGTTCCTCTCGAGCAGCAGGTGTAGCATATCAATCAGTGTCCATTCGGACCAGGGCACCGCAACACCAGCACACCTGCGCTTGAGGACAATCCTTGGCACGCATCCACCTTTGACCAGGCCAGAAACTCTTGCACAGTCTGTTGAGGAGGGGCTCTCTAGGTCAGGATCTCAGCCTCTGTCCTCGAGATGGTCGTGAGGCAGATGAAGGATCTTCGTACAGTCTCTTACACTAGTGAAGAATGTTCGTAGGTCACCTTTGTGCTCCCAGTCTTACTCCAGCAAAACAAGCACCCAACAGAATCTGAGAAGCCAACACAAGCACCCAACAGAAGCCTCTGTCACCACCAACTGCTGTGATGTCTGTGGATGAGATGAGGAACAAAGGGCTGGTGCAACCAGAGCCTTTGGCCAGAGTCAATTTTGTTATCTTTATGGATAGCGCTGTGATTGTATTGGCCAAATAAAACCTCGCCAGACTGGATTCAACTCCACTGGTCAGGAATTTGAAGTCCCAAGTCATGCTGCACTTCCCCTGTGTTTGGCAGAAGACCTAACCAGAGCAGCATGGGGACTGGCTTTATACAGTCCTTGTGCCTCGAATTCTTGTGTGTCCCTTACCTCTGAGTAATGATCCCGTTCTCTTCCCACAGCTCTGAGGAGTGGCAGAAAGTGAGTAAAAGTGAGAGAGAGAAGATGGGAATGACAGTGGAAGATGATGGAGAGTTCTGGTGAGTCCCTCCTGGGTTTGTCACCACAGGCCATGCCCACAGCATCCTCCCACCCCATGGAGCATGTACATATTTTCCATGCATACAGCTATCCAGACAAAACGGGCTTCCAAGCCATAGGATCTCCCAAGCCATAGGGAAGCTCCCTCCTTGAGCCCATGGGTGTTAGCTTTTGATGGCCATGACCCTGGAATTGCAAGGTGCTGTGCATCACTCGGGGGGCAAACCATTTCACCAGGGTACTGAGAACCTGTCATAAATGTGCTGAACTTCTCAGCCACACCAGGAATATTTCAGTACGACATTTACCCTTGTGTGGAGAAAGGGACACTGTGCTGCTTCTCCCACTCCAAAACACAGAGATCTGTTGCTTAAACTCAGGAAGTATTTACTGCAGGCATAGAGAAAGGTATCTCCATCTCTTTTGGAGATATTTGATGAATAACTTATGTTATTCATCAGCCATCAGAGGCAACCCACACTCTCTAACAGGTGATCAAGAAAATCCCTGCAGTGTACCTTTCAAGGAGTGAAGCAGCATAACCCAGTTCTGCCCTTTCCTGACTCAGGATGACCTTTGAAGATTTCTGCAAATACTTCACGGACATCATCAAGTGCCGTCTGATCAACACCTCCTACCTGAGCATCCACAAGACCTGGGAGGAGGCAGTGCTACACGGGGCATGGACCAGAAGCAGTGACCCCTTGAAAAACCGCTCGGGAGGCTGCATCAACCACAAGGACACTTTTCTGCAGAACCCCCAAGTGAGTAATGGGACAGAGGGCCTTCTGGAGCCTTCATGTGTGCTTCCAGGTGTTTAACTCTCTTACGTGGACTTAGAAGGCCAAAATGGCTACCAGACCTCTAACAGATAATTTGTGCTTATGGCAATTCTCTGGCACAGCATGACTAGCATTGAGGCAAACTCTATTAACATTATTCCTCTTATCAAGGAGATTGCATCCAAGTGCTTAGTGTAGAGCATCTTGGCACAAGGCAAAAACAAACTGTGCCACAGGGTAGCAGTGTTGGCTGGTTCTAGTCAAACAGGGCCAAGAGTCATTTCCAACAATCTGGACGTCTGAATGACCAAATTCCAGTTTTTGTGCCCAAACTTTGACGCTGTAATTTACCAGGGCAGGTATAACCCATAGCGTCATTTTCTTCTAGCTAGAAGTTCATCTCCTGGAACAAACTTTTCTGGAGAAAAAGAGGCTCAAAGGGACCTTATGGCTCTCTACAATTACCTGAAAGGAGATCATATCTAGGTGAGAGTTGGTCTCTTCTCCCAGGTAACAAGTGGTAGGACAAGAGAAAGCAGCCTCAAGTTGTGCCAGGAGATATTTAGATTGAATATTAGGGAAAATTTCTTTACTGGAAGAGTGAAGACATTAGGAGAGGCTGCCCAGAGCAGTGGTACAGTCACCATTTCTGGAAACATTCAAAAGGCATGTGGATGTAGCACTTGGGGACATGGTTTAATGGTGGACTTGGCAGTGCTGGGTTAAGGGTTGGACTGGATGATCTTAGAGGTCTTTTCTGACGTAAATGATTCTAGAATTTCTTGTCCTGCTCTGAGCTGGGATTCTCACGGTCACAATGTCCTTTTGAGTCTTTCACCTAACAAGCAGTTGAAGGATGGTCTGTTCCATTGCAGGAGTTGTCATCAAGGATGTGGGAGAGTTTTTTCCAGCTTCCAGCTCTGTATTAGCCTTTTGAAGCCAGGCTGCAAAGGTCCCTGCATGGAGGTGGATCGGGAGAAGCTGATGTTAGATCTGTTAAATCCACCCCCACCCATGCCCAGGGATCCTGTACTAGTAAATATCTCCCTTACCTTCCTCTCTTTGCTTCTAGTATGTGTTTGATGTGAAGAAGGCAGAAGATGAAGTGCTGATCTCCATCCAGCAGAAGCCCAAAAGGACCAGTCGCAAAGAGGGCAAAGGAGAGAACTTGGCCATAGGCTTTGATATCCATAAGGTAGGCTGGGGTTCCTGCATGTTGGCCAGAATGCCACTGTAAATTTGTTGGTTGTGGAGTGGTACATCAGTCCTTCATGACCACGTCTTTCATTTAAGCATTATCTGGGTGCTTCTGGGGTGCCGTCAGCACAGCCTGCCCTCCTCTAGAGAGGAAGAAAAATATCAGAGGTGATGGCATGGACAACAGGTTGCCCAGAAAAGCTGTGGATGCCCCATCCATCCCTGGAAATGTTCAAGGCCAGGCTGGATGTGGCTTTGAGTAACTTGTTCTAGTGGGGCTGTCCCTGCCCATGACAGGGGATTGAAACCAAATGATCTTGAAGGTCCCTTTCAGCTGAAACCATTCTATGATTCTGTGCAGTTCTTGCTAAAAGCAATAATTAGTCTTTCCAGATGTTGAAATCTGTTAAGACTAATCCTTATGTGCTGTTTGCTGGGTCTGCAGTGTTAAGCTGGGATGCAGGAGATGAGTGTCTGAGCCAAAAGAGTTGGGAAAGCCACATCCACCCTTGTTTTCCACCCAGCACAGTTGGGACCACTTCGCTAGTTCTCTTAAATCCAGGTCTCCTGGCACTGTGGACTCAGTCCTTGCAGTCTTTCCCCCCACCCACGGTGGATACCAGTACTTTTTCAGCCAGTGACAATCCACTGACCATCCCACTGTGGTCTCTGCCCAGGTGGAGCTGAATAGGAACTACCGGATGCACACCCTGCAGCAGAAGGTGGCCAGCTCCATCTACATCAACTCCCGCAGCGTCTTCCTGAGGACAGACCTGAAGGAAGGCCGCTACGTCATCATCCCCACCACTTTTGACCCTGGTCATGAAGGCGAGTTCCTTCTCAGGATTTTCACAGACGTGCCTTCAGATTGCCGGTAAGGAGCATGAGCAGGGATGGGGAGGAATTGGCTCTTTGGAGACAGCCCTGTGCTTTTGATTTGTGGTTTTCCTGAATGGTCATAGCCTTGCCTGCAGCTGCTCTTTGGCTTTCTGTTAAGGGTGGTCAAGAGACAGGACGTCTTTACAGGTTTCTCCACAGACATTCAGAGAAGCTCCCACTCTGCTTCTAAGCATGATATGGGAGAGCATCCCAAACCCAGGTTGAGGAGATTGGAGAGGGGAACAGAGTCTGACAGTGGACAGTGCATAGTCACAAAATCACAGAATATTGAGTTGGAAAGGACCCACAAGGATCATCCCAAGATTACTGAGTCCAACTCTTTAATGAATGGCCTGTACAGTCCTTCATTGTGCTGGAGCAAACTCTTTGGGATAAGACTGGGCACCTCTCAAAGGTCACGTGGTTTTCGTTGCAGAGAGCTGACACTGGATGAGCCACCACACACCTGCTGGAGTGGGATGTGTGGCTACCCACAAGTAGTATCCCAGATCCATGTCCTTGCTGCAGCTGGGCTCAAGAATCAAGACTCCCAAGGAGGTACTGGTCTTTCCCTGCCTGTACTCTTCCCTGGTCCCAGAAGAGTTGGGAGGTGGTTTATCAAGTAGGACATTGCTGGAATTTATATCCTTAGACTTTTTTTTCAGTGAACATGCTTGATTCAGACACCAGAGGAGGATAAAGTCCATGGAGAATTAAACTCACTTCTTGCAGTAGACACGATCTGAGAGCTGTTATATTTAGGCTGTTATCTGACTCCCTCCCAAAACTTCCCCAAAGTCCTTAGCAGAGGTCCTGTAACAACCCAAGCTTTCCTCCCAGGTATGAGCAGCTGTAAAAGCCAGGAAATGTATTTAAAGGCTTTTTAGTAAGAAGAACAGGGAAAGAGCCTGATGTGTGGTGTTCTTCACTGGAGGCTGGATAAATGTCTTACCCACAGAGGATATGACAAGTTTAGCTCACTTCGGGATGGTGTAGATCTAGATCAATTCTGACATCCATCACTTTTCCTGTGTGGAAGACAGCAGCAGGACCATACCTCCCCGTGTCCTGCAGCCACACAGAGGCTCATGCAAAGAGCCCCATGTTCTGTCTGCCTCTGGATCAAGAAACCCAGTGGTAGTGATGCCTTGTACTAGGAGATTGCTAAAGTTGGGATGAAAGGTCTAGAGGTTGCAACTAGAGAAGCAAATATCTTTCCACCATGGAAATAGACCAGATCCTAGCCTTTCTCCCCCATTTCCTGAGTCAAGGATATGTGGTAATTGTGGCAAGATTTAGCCAATTTAGCCAGTTTAGAAATTTACTTTCAAGCTGAAATTAAAATATAAAAATTGAAAATTTAAAAAATCAGAATAAAACCCAATTAAAACTATACTTTTTTTTTAAGCCAAAAATTATTATCAGGGGTGCCTGTCACTATATCCCTGAAAGTAATGAGCAGGATCTTTTTTAAGCAAGGACTAGTCAAGTGTGCTTATTTATCACATGGCACCAAGGGAGTCCTTATACCCTGTCTGGTGTTTGGGGAAGGAATTGAACCCTAGGCAGGTGTTTTTTTCTTGTGTTATTCACAACAGGTCAGTGCACCTGTAGCAATGTAGGGAAATCTGTAGCCAAAGGTCTCTGAACTTTTCACAGAAACAAGGAGGTTTCTCTTTCCTTCAGACAAGAAGACATGTGGATTCTGGAGTCATAAAACATTTTTTCCACAAAACCTTCTTGGGAATTGCTTTCTTCCAGCTGTTTTCCAGCTGTTCAGCTCCCACCACCAACAGTGTGTTTGGTGTTTTCCAGTGCAGTGGCATCTCACGCATCCCATGCCAGGCCTTATACACTACTTTGGAAATAGTGATTTACAGATAGGAATTTGGCTCTGGCTGATGGAATCTGAGGATTTAATGGGACGTCCCAAAAGACAAGATAATTTGGAAAAACAGCTGTGAAATACAGCAGCTGTGTCTCACCAGGAGAGCCAGATTCTTGCAAACACAAAGCTAGCAAAGAGGTGGTCTGGCAATCAAAATCCCTGACCTTCAGAAGAGGCTTGTTTGTTCTGCCTCACTTCCAAATTTCCCTTGGACATAAGAACTCATCCAATTGGTCTGTGTTTCCATCATAGCCACTGAAGTTCATGGTAAGAAAATGCATTCTGGCAGTTAAATTTCCATAGCAATAGCTCTTTCTCTACTGAAATTTCCAAAACAAGCACTTGTTTGGCAAGATGAAAGTATTCACTAATGAGGGACTCTTTCCTTCTCCTGGAAGCTCAGGTCCCCTCCAGCTGTGGGCTGGTAGTATGTGAACTTGGAAACTTTATCTTCCATCTGGTATTTCCTTGTTTGAGCCTCTTTCTTTTCTCCATGGTTTTATTTCTGCCTGCCTCTAGGAGAGCAAATCCTGAAAGGAGGGTTCAGGAGGATGGTGTCCTCCATGGATCATTTACTGCAATGGTCAGAAGGATTTGGGGTGATGAAGGAGTGTTCCTGTAGAATATGGAGACAAGAGAGGCAGCCCTTTCATAGAATGATAGAATTGTTTCATCTGGAGAAGCCTTCTAAGATCATCGAGTCCAACCCTTAACCCAGAACTTCCAAGTCTACCACTAAATCATATTCCCAAGTGCCACATCTACACACCTTTTAAATCCCTCCAGGGCTGGTGACTGTACCACTGCTCTGGGCAGCCTGTTCTAGTGCTTGATAAGCCTTTTAATGAATTAGTTTTTCCTAATATCCAGTCTAAACCTCACCTCCCTCTATTTGAGGTGCAATTTGAGGCCCTTTCTTGTCATCCTGTCACTTGTTTCCTGGGAGAAGATACCAACCCCCACCTCATTGCATCCTCCATTCAGAGAGCTGTTGAGAGTGATAAGGTCCCCCTGAGCCTCCTTTTCTTCAGGCTGAACCCCCCAGCTCCTTCAGCCGCCCCTTATCAGATTTGTGCTGCATGCAGACCCTTCTCCAGCTTCGTAGCAGTCCATCAGCATCTGCTGCTCAGAAGAAATGTCAGCTAATATAATTAAACCTGAGCCAAACAGCTGAGCTCCATGGACACCATCTGGGGTGTGACAAACCCTTTGGCAGATACACATCTCCTCTGGTGGGATATGGAGGCAAAGTACTGCATGACACCCCTGGAAAAGGACTCTAAGGAGTTACAGAAGCTACAACAAAACAAAAATTCCCTTTTCTCTCCTCAGGAGCTGACCCTTATGTGATCATCAAGTGTGAAGGACAAAAGGTTCGCTCTCCGGTGAAGAAGAACACGGTATCACCAGAATTCGATGTGAAAGGGCTCTTCTACCGCAAGAAGCCAGGACAGCCCATCATTGTTCAGGTACCTGTCAGGCAAGCAGTGGGCTGAGGGATGGAGACCCTCTCTCACGTGGACCCCCCGCCCTCTCCTCACGCTGTCCACAGCAGATCTGTTCCCCAGGCTGAGCATTATTAGTTAATGCAGCTCAGCCTCTCACCACCACGATGACATCTGGTAAAGGCATGTCCTTCACCCCTCTCACTACCAGAGTGACACCCCCACACCTCACCACCTCCCTGCCTTCAGCTCAGGGCCTGTCCGCAGTGACCCCTTCACTCTTGCTCATGAAGATTGGCTGCATCCCTGAAGGAGCTGCCCTCATCCCTGTTTTGTTTCCACAGATCTGGAACCACAACTTGATAAGTGATGAGTTCTTGGGCCAAGTGGTGCTCACGGGGGATCCCAGCGACCGGCAGTCGGTGCACACGCTGCACCTCCAGGACAAGGGGAACAAGAGGTCAAACGATCTCCCTGGAACCATTGCTGTGATGCTGCTCAGCAGTAACATCCTCACTAATGTCTGAGTACTCAAGGATGACTCTTCTGGTGCCACATATGTGAATATAAACATACACACATACATATATAGAGAGAGACACACAGAGCCTACCTACCATCTGCATAGTGTATATGAACCATGCATGCATTCCACTCCAAGGAGCCAATCTTGTGTTTTCAATGTTAAAAAATGGTGCCTTTTTTTGGGGAACCGCAATGATCCTTCCGCTGGCGTCCTCTCCAGTCCCCCCCGGCTGCCACGTGCGCTGTGGGACCGCTGTGAGCACGCTGTGTGTCCTGACAGCCAGAGCACGATGCCCTGGGTCTGTTTGTTTACACAGGCTGGCACACACTCGTGCCACCACGCACACGTGTGGCCACCGCGGTCCCACCAGCTGCTTCAGTGCATCTTCAGTGTGTCTGCTTGGGTTAAGAGTAGTGTGCATGGAGTTGTATCCCTTGAAATTGCCATGTAATCGCTTATCTGTGGAGGCACCACAGCAAAGGAGAAGTGGAAAAACAGATGGGGCCTGTTGGATGTTTCTTGGCTATGGGTTTGCGTACTGCAGCTGCAAGGAAAAAGCACCAAGGCAGCCCAAATCCACAGGGGCAACACGACCAAAGGCTCCATCATTTTGGGGACAAGCTGTCTCCACCCAAGTCTTGTTCAACCCCATGCAGCTCTGAAGTATAGAAAGATGTCAACAACTGTGGTGGGATATCTGTTCTCTGGGGTCAAGTTTCTGAACCAGTCTGGAGCCAGCTCCTGTGGGTGCCTCCTGAACTGTGGTGCCTCCATGTCTCCATGCCATCCCCATCCCAAGAGCTCATCCCAGGAGCTGGAGTGGTTTGTCTGTGGGGCAGTTCAGTGTTTAGGTAAGAGAAGATTCATTCCTCTGAAGGCCAGAGTGTTAAGTTCAAGGGATGGGGAGCTTTGCTCCATGGGCTTCATCTGTACTGCTGCCTACAGTGCATCATCTCTCAGTGCCTCACTTTCTCAAACTCTTTTTTAAAATAGTGGGATTTTAGCTTGTACTAGAGGAGCACTGCTCCCAGTGCAGCCTGAAAATGCTGGGAATATTTAATTCATACCAGTGTCCATCTCTCACTTTTAATTTCCAGTCTCCTGTTGTGGAGGATGAGTTGCAGAGTCCTAAAGCCAGTCTCATGAGCACAACCCAAATGCATCCTTGGGGACGTGTCTAGGGCTATGGTCTGCTCCTGATTTCCATGAGAACTGGGTTAATCTTTCTTATTCCACTGGGTGGCAGAATCTGGCTTCTTATAAACCATCCCAGATAAACCAAACAACAACTCGTTGTCTGGCCTTTCAGCAGCTGATTAGGACAAGTTTCAAACCATTTTTTTTTTCTCCTGTTGTTTGGGGTTTTTATTCATGTGCCTTTAAAGTGGTGCAAGTTAAGGTATTTTTCTGTCAGATTTTCTAAGTAAATATTTTGCAGTCACCTGCATACAAGTGGAAATTAATAGATAGGATAAAATCTTCTAATCTTGGTAAATTTTGACCTGAGCAGAGTCCTTTTCCTGCAACAAAAGTGAACAGGAAAGCCTTCTTTTGCTGTAGCAAAGGGTTTCTGCTTGTCTTACTAAATATCCATGTTTGTCCTGCAAGTCTGCTTGGGTTTTTTTTTTAAAGTCCCTAAAGGTCTGCTAAGTCTGAAACATGGTAAGTGTTCTCCAAAGTACGTGCTAGCTCAGTTCTTGGTGCAGCCAGAAGCAGACGGTGCAACTGCATTGACTTTTGTGGGCTGCTTTTCCCCTTTCCTCATCTTCACACTCCTGCAGTTACGAGTTTGTTTTTTTGTCAAATTTGCTTATGTTCTTAGGTCTTGTTTTTCAGGACTTAAAGGCGAGCAGCGGTCCCCATGATGCTCTTTCCAGATCTCAATTACTCCTGGCTTGCACTGAGCACCCTCCAACTCCGGGTGCCATCACTGGGACCAAGTTTGGTTCAGTGTCTTGCAGAATTGACTTAAATGCTCCTAGTTAGGTAAAGCAACTTTTTTATCCCAAGGTCAAAGCAAGTCCTTGAATTTAGGAAAACCAATTCAGAGATATTTTGATTTTATCCTAGTTTTGTTTATGAGACTCATCACTGAAAATAAATGGAAGCGGGATTGTGCAGTCAGAAGGTATGATTCGGGTCTTAGGAGAGGATCTCACGGGCTTATGTTCAGAGTGGTATGTGAGAGGAATGCACAAAAATACCTCACCTGGCAGGGGGATGAGGTATTCGGCCTCACAGGAACATGACAGGAGCTTTGCACCATCATCAGCAGATGGAGGTGTCCAGCCTGCCTGCATTAGCCTTGTTTTCTTGGGAAATCAGGCTATGGCTAGCTTCAGCACAGGAGAGCCATTTGTCCAGGAGTGCCCTGCCATGTGCCAGATGGCACCGTGATCCCCAAGGAGCAGTGCCAAAGCTCACCGAGGAGTTGTGGTGCCTTGGTACCCATGGTCAGCCTCCTTCTTCCCTACAGAGAATCAAGCCATAGAGGAAAGGCGGCTTTTTAATGCTTCTTAAAAAAAAAAAATAATCACTCTCTATCAGGACCAAATATTGTCCAGTAATATTTGTCCTTTTTTTTTTTAAAGAAAAAAGGAAATCTTGGAAAAGTTAGAGCAGAAGCCTTCTTCCCCTACATTTCCAATGGAAGAACAAAAATTACCTTTCTTACTCTTCTTTTTCTCTTATTTGTAGAGCAGATGAGGGAGGGGAATTATTGAAATGCCATTCCTATTGCTGATGCCTTTTCTCTTTGAATGAAGTAAACAGAAATATTCAGGGGGTTTGTTTGTTTGTTTGTTTTGAGAGGAGGGCAGGTCTGAAAAGCACTTTCCAGTCCCTCATGAGTGGGATCTGATTTATTTCACATTTCTTTTGTTAATCATTTCAATGGTTGCAAGCAGCCTGGCATTACACTCTGTGGAATCCATTTCTTTTTGACATCTGCCTGTTAAAACAGGCTGTGACTTGTCTTCATTGCCAAAGGCACTGAGGTGTCGTGCTGTACAAGATCAGAGTGGTCCAAACAGAAAGCCAACATTGTACAGCTGTAAACCTCCTATAAATAAATAAATTGTGTATATTTTATTCAAACTCCTTGCTTTTGAACTGCTGTGTTCTTCCAGAATGCTTTTGATGGGCACAAGGTGGCTCTGCAGAGCCGTTTGAATTTGCTCGGTTCACCAAACTCTGTTCAAATTATTTTCCCTGCAGATTTTGAGACTGAGGCAAGGTGATCTGCATGAGTATTTGTCCTCGTTTAGGGCAGTCTTTCACACAAGGTTACACTCACATTCACTGAGAAAATCAACGGTGGGAATGGGTAACCTCCTCTGACTATAAACCTTTGCATCCTATGCCTCAGACTCACCACAGTGCAGGGAAATTGGTTTTTTGAGCCTCACCTGATTTGGAAAAGAGCTCTGTAGATTGCTGAAAAAATAAAAGGAGAGGGGGAGTGTTTATGGGCAAAGTAGGAGGAAGTAGGTTTTGGATGGCTTTTCCTCAGGAAACAAACCTGCGCCATGCACATGGGAAGCACTCGAAAAGCCTGGCCCTGCCCATGGGAATCTACAGTCTTGCTGCTGTAACTCAGACCCAAAGCTTTGGTGCTGGGATCTTGCTTCCATCTCGGCTTCCCTTCACCAGCTGCTTGTGCTCAAAGTCTTTGCAACATAAAGGAGCTGTGTGCTTCTGCAGCTCACCCTTACAAGCCTGGAGCAGACATCTGGGAAAAGCTCTTTTATTGTGGGGTGGAAGTATCTTCCCAGACTCCAGCTTCTGGAATCATCCTGTGGGACAAAATGTGTCACCAAATAATACATAGAAAATGAGCATCCTATTCCTCTGCCTCCACCACTGAAACGGCTTGCAAGGATCTTTCTTAGGAGGAAAGCCTTACAAACACCTCAGTGCCCCAAACATCCCAATATCTCCTGGAGGATGTTCTGAGCAGTAGACCTGGCTGGGCACCTTATGGGGCTGTGATGCTCGATGCTGGACATAGCACAGGAGCTCTGGTGTAGACCAGGTGGCTTTACTGAGTATGGCTTTGTGCACATTTAAAAATAAAAGGTCTATGCAAGCCCGGATAAGCCACAGACCAACATGCAGGCATGAAGGTTGTGCTTTCCCACCAACATCCACACCTCGATTTTGCTGGTACTGGGACAGTAGGCTTAAAAGTGTAGGTTGCTTTGCAGCCCTGCCTGTGTCCGCTGGTGGTGCACACCAGCTTGGAGGTAGGGGTGCTGGAATGGATGTGGGACCTCAGCACATCAGTGGGGACATGTGCAGAGACTGTGCTTGCTTGGAAACCAGCAGCAAGTAATAGAGTAGTGCACAGCTCCAGAAACAATCCAGCCCAGGCTCACCAAGGGTCTTGCAGCATTTCCTCATCCCTCCAGCATGGTCATTTGCCAGGGATTTCTGCTCACAACATTAGTTTTACATAGTTTCATATTAGTTTTCATAGGGGACTTTTTTAAAGGCCTTTTTGTAAAGGCGTATTTTGATAGAACAAGTGGGGAATGGCTTTAAAGTGAAAGAAGGTGAGGTTAGATGAGATATCTGGAAGAAATTCTTTACTGTGAGCCTAGTGAGGCACTGGCACAGGTTGTCCAGAGAAGCTCTGAATGAGATGTCCCACCCCTGGAAGTGTTCCGGGCCAGGCCAGGCTGGGTGGGGCTCTGAGCAACCTGGCCTAGTGGAAGGTGTCCCTGCCCATGGCAAGAGGCTGATTGGAGGAACTAGATGATCTTTAAGGTCCCTTCTAACCCAAATCATTCTGTGATTCTATGGTTCTATGGTTCTACATTTCTATGATAAATTGGCTGTTCAGGGTCTGCCTTTGAACTGAAAGAACATCCTCATGGAGGAACAGACATCCACCCTACGGCTGAAAGTTGGTGCTGAAGTATTTCTTCTTGGACCTGGGTCCCCTATAGCCATGATCTTCCCACCTTAAGCCTGTATACATTCCTTGCCATATGAGCCTCCTGTCACTCAAAAGGATGAGGGATTTCCAGCAGGAAGGGCTGCAGAGGTAGAAGGGCCTTCAGCAATGGGATGGGTTCATTGCCTGTCCCTCAGAACTGTTCAGGTGCTGCCACATCCTTGGCCAATAGCCCAAGTTAATAGCCAGGATCAGCCATTGGAGTCTGTTCTGTGCAATTGTCCGAAGGCTCTTTGCGCTCTCCAAATCCCACCTCCAAACCCACTGGTGCAGTCAGGAAGTGTGCCCAGCCCTGTGCTCCTGGCAGAGCCTCCCTCGCTGCCTTTCCATGCATGAATGGGTGCTGTTGGGCACAAGGCAAGGCTGCCCAAGCCATTCCGAGCACATCAGATGCAGGCCAGAGCAAAGCCCAAGAAAGCACAGCCAGAATCTGCCCTCACACCCACACCAGCTACATTGACACAGTGAGGAGGGCTTGAGTGGCACTGGGCATGGCCCCAGGTGTTCAAAAATCATCAGTCCTCAGTCATCAGTCCCTTAAAGTCAGCTGAGTCTGTTCGCAGCTGAGGGCTGGGCATCAGCAGGACATTTCAAAGGGCTGGGGAAGGGACCAGGTGACTGTGCTGTGACTTCTACATTTTGAGCAGAGTTCGTGGTTACCTTTGAGGCAAGAAGGCTCCCTTTTATTGCTCCTTACTTCTGCAGTATCACCAAAAAACCACATTCAGTCAGGTCCTCAGGAGGATTTCCAACACCCTCATTCCAAAGAGGAACTTAGAAACAACTTTTATGATAACACTGAAAATAAAAAGGTGTATTTTGCACCTTTCACTAGCTAGAATGACTAGCTGTATACCTAAGTAAGAAACTTCAGTGGTGTTTCGTACCACAATTAAAATCCAACCCCACCATTCTCAGCAGGAAGGGAAAAAGACACTAGCCCAGATTTGGCCAGGGAGTCACCAGGTCAGAGTTAAGCTTCTAGGCAAAACCTCAGCTCTGAGTTTCCTGGTCTTCAAGTGTTTTCCTGTCCCAGTTTTCAAGCACAAGTTTCAATTTACAAGTGCACAAGGCTGGTGCATTTAAACAAGGACGCCTGTCAGCTCCTGGCTTCATCCCACAGGACCTCAGTACCATCCCTTGCACGGCCCAGAAACCTCTTTGCACAGGGCAGGAGGACCTTTCCAGCCACACTTTCTCCCCACTAGGGATCCATCAGGGCTCTGCACAATGAGGACTTCAAACCACAGCTTAACTTGTAGCATGGGAGCCATAAAAACATTTAACATGAGCAGATAGTGATAGGAAAAGGAGGTATGGTTTTAAACGTAAAGAAGGGAGATTTAGATTAGATATTAGGAATAAATTTTTTTACTGTGAGCATGGTGAGGCACTGGAACAGGTTGTTTGGCCAGAGAAGCTTTGGATGCCCATCCCTGGAAGAGTTCAAGGCCAGGCTGGATGCGGCTTTGAGCAGCCTGGTCTAGGGGACAGTGTCCCTGTCCCTGGCAGGGGGGTTGAACCTAGGTGATCTTTCAGGACCCTTCCAACCCAGGCCATTCAATGATTTTATGATACCACGATGCGGGGCAGACTCCTGGGCTGCAGGAGGACGCATCTTCGGAGAGAGGGGATGCTGCGGGAGCGCGGCGCTTGCGGTTCCCGGGATGGAGGTACCACACACACACTCACGCACACTCACTCACACTCACTCACACTCCCCCACACCCCCACACCCCCACACCACACCCACACCCACACCAGGGGCTGGCTGTAGCCGGGCTCCTCCCCCGCTAAGAGGCTCAGCCAGGGCAGGCGCTGCCCTCGCTCGGTGCTGGAGGCAGCGAGGCGCCGGTGCCCCGTCCCCGGCCATGCCCCGCTAGGGTAAGGCGGAGCGGGGGCAGGCGGCACCCGGGGCAGCCAGGCGGGGGGCTGGGGATGCTGCGGGGGGTGCAGCGGGGCTGCGATGGGGGTGCTGCGGGATGCGGTGGGGCGCGGCGGGGTGCGATGGGTGGGGTGGACGGGGGTGCCCCCGCCGGGGCCGCGGGCAGCGAGTCGGATCAAACCTGGGCAAGAGGCTGGGCTCGATGGGAGGGGGGAGACGACACGACCGCAGACCTGCCAGCAGTGCCCAGCAGCCCCGAGCCAGCTCGGCTCCTGCAGCATGGATTAGCGGCTCGGTAATTTCTAGCTGCTGCTTAATTTGGCTGGGGTCACCTAGCAGTGAGCTGGAGTGAAGGGTGGAGGGCATTGCCCTCCTGTGCTGTGGTGTGCAGCCCTCCACCCCTTTGCTTCTCAGCCCTTTCACATTCAGGGATACCTCTGGGCGCGCTTAAACGTGGGGAGAGGCTTTGGGGGATGTCCCTGTTACATGGATCCATTGGCAGTGCCACAAGACCCCAGATGTCCTCCCAGTCCACTTCATCCTCTCCCTGCTTTCATACAGTTCCGAAAACACCGTTTAGGTGGATAAAGCACAGGCTGTGCTCAGGCAGGTGCTGCTCTTCAGGGAACAGCACAAGTTTTCCCTGGCTGCAGCATGGCAGAGATTGTGCCCAGGCTGGTTTTGGGGAGTGTCTCCTGGGTCACACCACAGCTGGTAAGCAGCACCCAGGACCTTCCAGGCTGTTTAAATTATTAGGATCATCCCTGTGAAGGGACTGAGGTTTGATATGGGATAGGCAATTCCCGCAAAGCAGTTTTGCATTTTGCTGCCTGGTTTGGAAGTATGATGTTTTGTACATGGGCTGTGCTGGACCAGCTGAGCACAGTACCAAAGAATAATCCCAGGATTTCCTAGGATATTTACAATTACATTATTCTAAGGAAAGTGGAACAGTGGAACTGAAATATCTTGGTGTCTCTGGGAAGACTGGGGTGTACAGTGGAGGACCTGTCATGTAGTTAGAATGGAGGGGGAGTTTGAAAGGCAACATACCAGTTCCCTTTCAAACTATGATAGCCTGGTTACCCCTTGCTGTTAAGTCTCCCCTGCAGAGGGAGGTGGCAGAAGCTAGAGATGATTTTCTCACAGCCCTGGGCTGTGGTGTTGGTGAGTGAGCCTGGGCAAAAGGATGTCCAAGAACCAGCCCTGTGGGGTTAACCTGTGCATTACATATAGATGGCAAGGTAACATGGTTGTTGCAAGCTGACTCCTCACCCACCCTCCACTGTAGAATGCTATGGATCTTACTCTTCCCATGAGGCGAGGGACTGCAAGCTCTCAGCACTGGTAGTGTGATGGTATGGAACGGATTTGCAGCTTCAACTGAGGTTTGCCAAAGTTTCAGTCAAAACCTGCATCCCTGGGAGACCCTGTGAAGTCTCCTCCCTACCCTGTGCCTAAACTGTCCCAGGGACAACCAAAGAGGGACAAAAAAGGCCAAAAAAAAAAAAGTCCAGGACAACACTTCTCTCCTGTTTATTGATGGCCAAAATTGCTTTCACCTGTGGCTTTGCAGTCTCTGAGCCCTTACAATTCCCAAATATGTGTATCTAAATTGTGTCTAACTTTGTGATGATGGTCTGGTGATAAACTGTCCTTTTTCTCTCCCTGACCTGTTTGAAAGCACTGATCTTCTGTAAAACTAAGATGTAGGGCCGAAGTCTCTTCTTGGGCTTTTTGGGGTGAGACTGGAGTTAACTTCATGAAGCCACAGGATCTCTCCATGGACAGTGGCGTTTATGAGATCTGAATCCTGGCCAGGGATGACCCTCTTTTCAAGGCAATATTATTTCTAACTCATTTCCCCTCCTCAGATCAGCCGATTCATCTTGCTAGCTATGAAGTTTCCCTGGGCCGAGGGCTGCTGTACAGTGTTTCTGTCTTACGCTTGCTAACTTGTGACTTCGCAATCCTTGGGTTGCCATGGAAAGGATTATGCTGTGATTAATGAAGGCATTGTCAGCTAATAGTTTTTTTTCAAAGCCTTTCCTGGAGCTGCAGAGAACAGCTTCCAAGCCTGGCAGAAAGGGGCTGACAGGATAGGTGGCTGCAGGCACTCAGTCCTGGGCACTTTTTTGGTTGTCCACATCCAAACCATGCTGGCTCCAGTCAGTCACATCGGCTCTGCCAGTCCCTTTTGAGGGGGAGAGGAAAAACAGGGGGGTCTATTGTTCTCTTGGAGCAGAGCCAGTGTTTTTTTCTCCCAAAGCAGAATGGGACAAGTGTCACTGTACCAAGGGTTTGGCAGGATGTGGAGTCAGCATGTAAGACAGCTTTGCACTGTGAAACCTTCCTCTCTGCTAGGCAGTGTCCCAGGAGAACTGATATGGGATAAACCTATGTGTTTGTGACTTTCTGGTCCGCCAGTCAAGTGCTAGGTAGAGCCAGAAAGCTTATTAGGACAGCGCTGCCCCAGCAGTGTCCATGTTTATGCTGTTCTTCCAATCCCAGGTAGACCCTCCCAATCCCTTCTGTGCCTGGAGCTGTGCGCAGAGCCCCTGCTCTGAACTGTAGAGACACAATATTTGGAAAAACCCTCTAAGATCATAAAGTCCAACCCTCAACCCAGCACTGCCAAGTCCACACTGCGTCCCCAAGTGCCGTATCTACACACCTTTTAAATACCTCTAGGGATGATGACTCCACAGCTTCCCTGGGCAGCCTGTTCCAGTGCTTGACCACCATTTCTGCAAAGAAGGTTGTCCTAGTATCCAGCATAAAGTTCTTGTAGTCAGATGCTTGTAGAGAGCAGAGTGCAGTTGTGCCCAACTGCACAAAGGAAGTGCAAAATGTGAAAATCCAATGAAAACCAGGTATTTGAAGGAGACTGAGTACCAAATGAAAATAGAAAAGTTAGAAATCCATAGCCAGAAATCTCTGGGGACCCCTTCATTTCTTGGCATTGTTAGATGAGTCTCTCACAGACCTGCCCAGCCTGAGCAGCTAGGTAGCAGCTTCTACCTCAGCCCAGCTGGGATCTAAAAACTGAGTGCTTGGTCCCATTGTCAGCCTCAGAGGAGACACAGAAAATCACTGAGCTCTTCTTAGACTGCAGTCCCAGCAAATGACTTTCCCAGGATGTTGGTTCAGCTGCTGCCATCCCCTTTCCTGCATTTAACCTGGTGTAATGGCACAGCATTTACCCGAGGTGCAGATGACCTGAACTCAGTTTTACATGCATGAAAGGAGTTAAAACTTACACTCTAAGGTTGGCTGTAGACTGACAGGTGCCTGGGGGGGGGAGGTTTGCAACTGCTGTTGTTGCTGCACAACTAGCCTGGTCTCCACCTTTATGAGTGTGGAGGAAGGAAAACTTGCAATAGGATATGCCTGATGTTACATGGAGTGTTGGGGGAACGGAGCCTCTGGGAATCCTGGTTTTGTCCTCTCTCCCCATCTGACACTGGCTTGTAGAGTGGGAGCTGTGCTTGGAAGGGGCTTCACCCCATCAGACAAAGCTACTCTCTTCAGCTGTTCCTGACTTTGGAAATGGGAGGATAAATCTGGGATCATGGTAGCTGTCAACATCTCCACGTAAATGTAAAGACTTTTAGTAATATTATAGAATCATGGAATGGTTTGGGTCGGAAGGGACTTTAAAGATTAACTCATTCCTACCCACCCTGCCTTGGGCAGGGATACCTTCTACCAGATCAGGTTGCTCAAAGTCCCATCCAACCTGGCCTTTATCACTGAGATTTAGTCTCTTAAGGCTTGCAGGTTGCAGCTGGGAAACACCTTCCACCTGAGCAGGACTCACCTGCCCAAAACACCAGGGCACAAGAAAAAGGTGCTCTGGGCTGTGCTAGATTGGGACCAGGACCCAGATATTGGGACCAAGCCCTTCTGTGTTCCTCCTCCTATCTGCCATTGTCCAGAGAGCACATTCCACTCCTCTGATGGTTTATCTCATTTCAAGTCATCTAAAACAAAAATGGTTCCACTGGGGAGAATTCTGAGAAAGGAAGGATGGCCAGAGGTCTGGAATACCTTCCACAGGAGGAATGATTGTTTAGACAAGGGCTCCAAACCAAGAAGAGGTGGAAAGTAGTTATGTTATAGATCCTGGATGATCATGTTTGCATGGGGAATGCAAAATAAAGATTTTCCTTAGTTTTCCTTTACAAAATATAAAAAGTAGAGAGCATCGAATAAAGCTTATAGAGACCAGGCTCAAAGATAAAAAGAGTTTGCACAATCTGGCATCTGTGGTGTTCCTTATGGCAGAACCCTGTGGATTCTCAAAGCATTGGGTTAAAAAAGGCACTCGGACAAGTTTCATTTACAAAAAGCCTCTAAAAACTATAAAGCATGTGTATTAAAGGAAAAAGAAAACTACCCCTTTTTGTCTCTAGAGGTTCTTGAGCTGCAAATTGTTAGTTTCTGGAGGAATACTGCAGAGTAAATGTCACTACATCTGCATTTATACTGCTCCTTAGGCATTTTCTGTCAGAGAAATATAGTAGATGGGGAGCCCACAGGCTGGATCCAGTGTGGGCTATTTTATGTGGAGCTCAACTCACTAAAAAATTGTTCATGCCCAGAGATCCTCCTTCAAAGAATTCTTCTGAGATATCAACCTCACTGCACTTCTTGGTAATCTTGGAGAAGATAAAGTGTCAGCGCATTATTTTAGTACAAGTGCCGTGTGTCATGCGGGTCGAGAGAAATACAACAAAGCCTGTTCTCTTCTTTTTTCATTGGAAATATTTTTTATTCCAGCAGATACAGAGAGGAGCTTAATGGGATTTCTTGCAAGTTCTGTATAAGATTTCCTGAAAGCCATTAGGGAATTGCTACAAAGATATTGATCAGCTGGATCTCTGCTAGAAAAGCTGAGGTTTTTGTGTGAATTCCTGTGATTTCCAGAGCTGACCTATGCTTTTGTTGGGGTGAGGCTGGCTTTGTAAGTCAGTTTTCCATGTGCCTGGTGTGTGTTGGTGTACAGGGGTTTGAATTCATGCCAACAGGAGAGGCTGGGAGAAGAAAATGCTTTGCCTCTTGGTGGCATCGAGTTGCCAGCCAAGGCAAAGCTCCTACTGCGTTCAGTGGGCTCAAAGAGCTTCACAGTAACAGTGGGGCTGGAAGGAAAGGGGGAGCACCCACAAACCACACCACCTCTCATCACCAGAGTTAGGGTCCTCTTCCCTGGCTGAGGCTGGGGGTCAGGCAGACCTCCTGCTCTGGGACAGAGGAGTCCAGCACGTGTGTGCTGTGGTGAGGTGGAAGGAGCCCTGCAAGCCCAGCTAGAGTGCATCAGAGTGCTGCCTCCCACGTCTGAGCCTTTGGGTGTTTTCCAGCATCAGTGGAGGTTGCTGTTACGCTGTGATACCCCAGCTATTTCTGTCCTGCTTCTTCTCATCCCTCAGCTTTGCTGGATCAGTGCCATCAAGGCCAGCAGATTTACCCTGGGCTGAGATGAACTCCAGAAACCACATATACACATACACACACTGGGTTTGTCTCTCCTGCAGCCCACAGAAGGTCTTGGTCTGGAGAAACAAAGGAGTGGTATTTCATCTGTAATTTCTGTGTAAGAGCTTCCTCAAGTCAAGTCTACTGAAAGTGTGCATGAGTTCTCCATGGCTGGAAAAAGACTTCTAAGATCTTGGTTAAATGATGAAGTAAATCAGGACTGCAGTTGATTCAGGTTAATAGTACCAATAAAAAATAGGGTGGTGGGTAACAGAAGGTGAAAGCTGTTAGGGCAGCCTTATTGCTCTTAGAAAATGCCCTCTAGATTCCCCCCAATGCCCTGTTATATCTGTTTTCCCCCCCTTGGGCAGACTACTCTTCAGAGTAGCAAACCAGGTCCTGTCCTCCCAGCCCTGAGCTCAGCAGTCAGGGAAGATACTAAGTAATGAGGTCTGGAACAAAAGTCCAGCTTTTCAGGTGCAGCTGTGAGGTTGACCTCAGCCAGGGAAATGAGACTTGTCTCCAGAAACCACCGATTTCTTGAGTGTAGCTAAGAGCAAATGACAACTATCAACAGCCACCCCTTTCTTTGTGTGGGTATCTCAAAGTACTGCAAGGAAGGGTAGGAACAGAAAAGCTTGTTGATGCTGGACTAATTTAAGGACCTGATTAAAGCTGGCTTTCTCATCTAGGCTGATTTCCATAGGAAACAAAGCTTGTGTGGCCACTCTGCCTGTCCCTTTAGATGTCTCACCTAATCACAGTAGTTTGATGATCAAGTTCACTTCAAATTTGAGCTGTAATAAGGAAACAAAGTTCCTAGACACTTCCTGAAAAGACGCAGGTGAGCATGGGAGAAATCTGGTGCCCTGCAGCATGATGCCAGTGCCTGTTGGACATCTCAGGTGGGGTGAGAAATCTATTACGGGTGCCTCACCTGCAGGAAAGTCTTCTTAGGAGGGGCTATGCCCTACTGACCATCTAGAAATCTTATTATTTGGAATTTCGTCATTGTAAATGAGGCTTTTGTTAGCACTTCTTCTCACAGACCAAATTCTCTTTCTGGCTCTGCTGTTTGCCAGGTGGGAACTTGACATGGAGCAAAGCCACTTTACTTCCTGTAGACTCCAGTCCTTTTGTCCCTTCAGGCTGTTTTAGGATGCAATGACTTTTACTTTATGCCTATGCAACACTTAACATATAAAATCATAGAATGGTTTCAGTTGAAAGAGACCTTTTAGATTATTTCATTCCAACCCCCCTGCCATGGGGACAGGACATGGGCACCTTCCACTACACCAGTGTTCTCAAAGCCCCATCCAGCCTGGCCTTGAACACTTCCAGGGATCAGGCATTCACAGTTTCTCTGGGCAACCTGTGACAGTGTCTCACCACCCTCACAGTAAATTTTTTCCTCCTAATATCTAATCTAAATCTAGCTTTTTATGTCCCCTTTAGTCTAACTGTGCTTTGACCTATACAAGTGACTTCAGATCAGCCAGATGATGCCCTTTAGAGCAGAGTATCCCATGCACTGAATAGTACCCAGCGAGGAGAGCAATAGATCAGCAGCAAATAGCCCCTGTGAGTCAGAATCCCCAGCTGAAAAATTAATATAACTTTTTGCATGTGCAGCCAATGAGTCAGGGAGTATCTGTCCCCCTCTCATCCAGACTATTACAGGGCTGATGTCTCCCAGCACTGTGTGATACTGCCCTGAGGGGTGTGATGGTGATTGCACCAAAGGCACCCTGAAAGGGCAGAGCAGAGTCTCCACTTAATTTTACAGTCCCTGTTCAAGCAAAACAACCTCAGGAGTCTCAGCAGAAAAAACAGGGTTGGTATCTTATGATTCAAACTCACTTAATCCTAACAGCCCTTGCATTTGGAGGCTGACCCCAGCCTCTTGAAGGGCCACCCTGAATTTCTTCAGGACCATGAAAAATAAGAGGATAGTGTTAGGGCAGGCAGAAGGAGGATTTCACTAAAAATCCCAGCAAAGGGGTTCCTGCTGAGACAAAAGCCCTCACAGGATTACAACAGCTTGCAGAAGTCCTGCTCCAGCCAGCATTAGTAGCACCAAAAGGAGAGAGCCAAAGCCAGGTCATTAGGGACCAACAAGAGTAGAGGTGAGACAGCTGCTTATTATGTCAATTTAAGGATAGAGAAAAGTAGAGGAGCTGCCTTTATTAAAGACATTGTGATCTAGAGTCATAGGCACAGACTTGGGTGCCCTGGTTCTGCTCCATGATCCTCCCTCCATGCCTCAGTTTCCCTCTGTGTGAAATGAGGATAGCCCCTCCTCCATAAATAGGCTGGGATTCAAGAAGGAATAACATAGGATAATATCTCGCTAGAGTTGTTGCTAAAACAGTGGCTGCAGTAAAGGCTCCCTTTAGCAAACATTTCTATAGGAAACAAACAGAAGTGGGCTAGTAATTAATTTACTGAGTTGAGCTAAGTTCAGTAAATTACCTCTGCTGTATATTGTCTGGGGGGTGGAGGGTCATCTAGAGACTGTTGTAGAATGGAACATCTACATTTCCTTAGATTTCTGGTTCCCAAGCTTCTGCAACAGGCTGCCCAGATAAGCTGTGGATGCCCTATATCTGTTGGATGGCTCTTTGAGCAACCTGATCTAGTGAAAATGCTCCCTGCCCATAGCAGAGGGGTAGGAACAAGATAGTGTTTAAAGCCCCTCACAACCCAAATCTTTCTAGGATTCTATGACCTTTACAGAGTTGCTCAGATGGCAGAGTCTTTGCAGGTGCCTGAGCAATACTGCCAAAGGGTTACACCTGCATCCAAGCTGAGGGCTAGTATCTGTGGTTCCACTGCAGGGCTGGCACAGCCTGGGTGGCTCATATGGTTGCAGCCTCCCAAACCTGGCCCAAACCAGGATGTACCACGCATGAGTCTCATCCCAAATCCCAGCATTCAGCGTAAAACACATCAGGCTGAAGTCAGCCATCACATCTGTGTGTATCGTCTGCTCTATAAACAGCAGGGATTTACCAGCCCATGAAGGAGCAGATCCATGGTGACCCCACTGGCACTTGCTGGTCTGCTCAGTCCAGGCTGGCTGGGCTTCTCTGAATCACGGGTAGGCTGGTTCTGAGCTCTGGTCTTGGCACACTGCTGTCCAGATGTCCCAATTTGGTCAGGACAAGCAAGAGGGCTTCCAGTCCAGCCCTTGGAGTAGCACCTTGGAGGTGCTACTCCAAGGAAGAGAATCTTTAGAGCATATTCAGGGCTCAGATCACCCTCAGTTTCAAAGGTTTTACTCCTAATTTGCTCTTGTCATGTGCTGGGCCCTGTGTGTAGGGGCAAGACTTGGGAGTTCACGTACAGGCAAAGAGGAGATGAAAACAGTTGCAAACACCATTCAGCCAACCTGCAAGTGCAGCATTTTCCCTAGATCAGCTCAGCCTGCTGCGTCTGGATTATGCTGAAATTACACCTGACCTCCTTGCAAAAGGATACTTTATTTGATTAATTATTGTGGCGGTTGAAAAATACTCAATCGCCGGTAGAGGTTGGGGCACAAAAGGAAATTGCTGTCCTCGGGAGGCTGTGCTGAGTGCTCTGCGGAGAGGTGGGATCGGATGCCACCGTGGTCCATTGTTCTGCTCGGGCTGTGTGAAAGCACAGTGAGGGAGAAAAGGTCAGGTCTTTTGTTCAGCTCCTCTACCTGCTGGACTTTTCGAGGAGATTGAATGCAGGGCAAATCTATTGAACTTACTGCTGAAGGCTTAAAAAATTGATGCCTGTTTCCTGACCACTCTCAGATGAGTGTATCGATTCTCTGACTTTCCAGAAGGGGGAGTTTCCCGTGATTTCTTGCGTGAATGTAATATTTTGGCTGGGATTCATTCAGTTGAGGTTTCTTTCCATGGCACTGCTACCAAAACCCTCAAAATAGAGGTTTGGGGATCAAACCTTCAGAGTCAGATAAATGGCCTTTTTTCATATTCACAGCTGCTCCGGGATGGGAGAAAGGAGGGTACATAAAAATGAAACAAGTCACCTCAGACTTCTTGTATAGTATGTGGAGATAAATAATCCTGACAGATGGAATGAATTGGGCCTTGGAAGTACTAGTGTGTCCCCATAGTCATGGAGGTGACCTTGGAGAATCATAGAAATGTTCAGGTTGGAAAAGGTCTCTAGGATCATCAGTTCCAACCATTAACACAGCACTGCCTATTCACCACTAAGCCTTGTCCCTAAATGCTCTCTCCACATGCCTTTTGAACACTTCTAGGGATGGCAATTCCACCACTGCCCTGGGAAGCCTGTTCCAATGCTTGAAAACCCTTTCAATGAAAAAAATTTTCCTAACATTCAATTTAAACCTCCCCTGGCACAACTTGAGGCCATTTCCTCTCATCCTGTTGCTTGTTACTAGGAAGAAGTGACCGACCCGCACCTGGCTACAGCCTCCTTTCAGAGAGCTGTAGAGAGAGATAAAGTCACCCCTGAGCCTCCTTTCCTCCAGGCTAAATACCCTCGGCTCCCTTGGCTGCTCCTTATCAGACTTGTGCTCCAGACCCTTCACCCTTCCAATCTTTGTTGACTTGATCAAACCCAGTGTCTGCATATAAACAGCTCAGTCCCACTTTGGGTGTCAGATGGGACTCGGAGCATGAAAAGAAAAGGTTGAGAACCCCAAAGACGTCTCAACGACAGGACTGTCACGTGAGGGGAAACGATGGATGCTGATGTGAGGCATAAAGCCACAACAGAGAGATACACTAATGGGCTCCCATTCTAGGATTTGCATGCTTGTGTCTTACTCTGTGGTCCCCAGGCTTGTGTGGATGAACACAGTGACAAGTATTTGCTCCTAGGTCTCCTCTGATCTGTGGCATGGCCAGGAGGAGGCAAGGAAATGTTCAGGCATCACTGTGCACCATCCCTGGGTAGTGAGCGCATCACAAAGCAGACTCTTGGCTTTGTGGAAACTTTTGCTTCTGTCTTGAATTCTGCTTAAAATCACATCCTGAGGTCCGCAGTGTTTTGGGGTTAGTTTTTTGAGTTAGCTACTTTACTGCCTTTTGAGACATGGTGTCAAGTCAGAGTGTTGCACTCTTGTGCAGAGTAACAGGATCAATTCAGTTGGAAAAACCTCTGAGATCACCAAGTCCAACCTGTGACCGAACACCACCATGTCAATAGACCATGGCACTGAATGCCACATCCAGCCTTTCCTTAAACACCTTCAGGGATGGTGACTCCACCACCTCCCTGGGCAGCCCATTCCAATGTCTAATCACCCTTTCTGTGAAGAAGTTCCTCCTGATATCCAACCTGAACCTTCCCTGGCAGAGCTTAAGACTACGTCCTCTTGTCGTGTCACAGGTTGCCTGGGAGAAGAGACCAACACCCACCTGGCTACACCTGAGGCAGTTGTAGAGAGCAGCTCAGAATGCACCCCCAACACAGCTTAACACACAGGGGCTGTCAGGCTCTTTGGGAAACTGTCTATGTTGTCCTCACCTGAAATATAAAAGGGTTTGGGTAACTCTGTTAGGAGATTGGTAGTGACAAAGCAGAGGATCAAATGGACCACAGAGGTCCATGAAGACACTCAGGGGACTGGAGCGCCTCTCCTATGAAGACAGGCTGAGAGGAGACATTTGGGTTTGTTCAGTCTGGAGGGGAGAAGGTTCTTGGGAGATGTTAGAGCCCTTTCGGTGACGAAAGGGGCTGCAAGAGAGCTAGAGAGGGACGTTGGACAAGGGAACATAGCAATAGGGCAAGGGGGAATGGCTTTAAGCTGAAGGAGAATTTATTTAGACTAGGTATAAGAGAGAAATTTCTTACAATGGGGATGGTAAGGCACTGAAACAGGCTGCCAAGAGAAGTGATCAATGCCCCATTGCTGGAAGTATTTGAGATCAAGTTGGACGGAGCTTTTAGCAACCTGATCTAGTGGAAGGTGCCTCTGCCTGTAGCAAGGGGCTTGGACCAGGTGACCTTCAAAGGTCCCTTCCAACTCAAACTATTTTATGATTCTAAAAAAGCTCTGAGACCCTGCAGCTGGAGAATGAGTCTCCACGGTCCTTGCACTGACTAGTGCAGTGCTTTGCAAAAGCAAACAGGATGGCACAGCCTGGAGCTGTCATCACAGGCTCTGATTAGTGCTGCAGCTCTTGGTAAAGGCACAGAGGATCACATTCCTTTCCTTGGCTGTCTTTTCAAACCCTTCACAGTCTCAGCAGAGATCACCACCTCAGCATTTCATGGTGCCACATTTCACGGCTTGTGGAAATCAGCACAGTTTCAACAAAGTCATTTTATCTCAATCACTTGATACTACTGGGGATCTGGTTGTTGAGATTTTTAGCTGGGTCAAAAGAAACAACGTTGTTTGCATTTTTAGCTGATCCATAGTCAGCCTGACCAACGAGGAGAGCTCAGCACATGGTTTATAAGTGCTCAGTTTTCAGAGAGAAGACATACTTTTCATATTGTTCATCTCTACCCAAGGTCTGTTGAAAATCATGCCCTGTTTTTGGGTACTGGAGTCTTTGGCTGGAAATGCTACCGACTGCACGGCCGCTGACGCTCGGCTGTCGCTCATGTTGTGTAGATGACACCCTGTTTATTGGTGGTTCCAGTTACGAGCATCGTTTCCCCGGGTTTCAGTTGCACTTGCAGAATGACAGACTGCAGTGTGCATTAGCACTGCACTTTCTTCCTGGAGCTACTAGCACGGAAAAAGAAAAAGCCCTCATGTACAGAAATGCAAAGTATCTGTGTATGTAATGCAGCAAGGCTGCTCCTGTGCTGGGCTGTTTTGCTATGGAAAGCCACCTTGGTACCTGTGGTCTTTTCATCCTGTAGTTATTTGGCTAATGATTAGCAGGTTCTCCTTGTTCTTTTGTGTAAGAAAGGTTGTTTTTACTCCAGGTAGATGGGATTTTATGGGTTTGGAGACTCCAGATCTGTAGGATGGGTGGAACATCTCTTTTCGTAAAAAAAACGAACAAAATAACCTCAGCCAAACAAAACCCCACCACAATAAAAGTCTGCCAGGTCTTCCCTGAGAACAGCATCCACCCACGAGAAGGAGAAGCCTGACAGGAGTACCCTCAAATCTAATTAGCACGTAATCTTGTGCCTTTCATCACTGTGGGGCTGAGTGTTGCAGGAATAGCTAGAGAAAAAGCTGCACATCTCCTGAAAGAGCCTTTGCAGGCTGTTGTTTAGTTGCACAGTATCATACACCAAGGATCCAGGGCTTCCCAATGCCTCTATATCCACCCTGTTATCAGGTATACCTTTACATGTCAGCTTGCAGCTCCTCTTGAATTTGTCTTTTTCCCTCGGTTGTCCAGTAAGCTGGACCTGCAGCTGACAATTCTTTACACTAAAATACACCTCTTGTTCAAGCAGCTATTCCTCTCCTGAGACCAGCATTCACTAGAAATCTGGTAATCACTCAAGTTCTGATCCAAAAGCTGTAGGAAAGGCTTTTCTTGACCTTTAGTGAATTTGGATCAGAGCTTTTCCAGGAAAACGGACTCCGTGCTGATCACGGTGCGGGCAGTGCCGCAGGCAGGCTGTGTCATGGATGCACCGCTCACATGAGCAACAGTAATTCCAATGTTTTCTGCAGCTTATTGCTATTGTGACCTGCCTTGCTGAGGTGAGAGCTTCCTCGCATTCCTCACGTCATTTGTCAGCATGACCTCGAGCTGATCCGTCTGTGCGGAGGCGGCAATTAAGGCATAAATAAGGGAACTTTCTCAGCACCGGTGGCAGGCAACGTGTGGCCAGGTGGTGCTCGCTGTGTCCCCACATCCCCGCCACGAGAGTCTTGTACTGTTTGCTCACTTGCAAAAGCTGAGGGTGTGTTGTCCTGTGTGTAAAAAGAGCAGTGAACACTCTGGGTGAATTCCCATTGCTATTTATTGCACTCCATACAATACCATTGCTTTCCATGGGAATGCATCTTTTCTCCACATTAGAGGTGACAATGGGTAACAAAGCCAGAAGGCTGAATTTTACTTTTCTGGAGGAGTTAGAAATAACTATTTCTTCTTGCAAGGATGAAGATACTTGTGCCATGGGAAGGGAAGGTGTAAGTGAATGGTCACTCCTGTAACACTTCAGTCCAAAGCTCAGATGGGAGAAATGCGGGAGATCATAGAGTCATGGAATGGGTTTGGTTGAAAAGGACCTTAATGATCATCTAGTTTCACCCTCTTTGCCATAGGCAGGGACACCTTTCACTAAACCAGGCAAAACCCTCCATGTGATCCCATCTGTGTGGTCAGCTGTAGTTGGTAAGCTGTGAATGCCTCAGGTGAGAAGCTGAAGGCAAATAGGGAGGATGAGAAGATACTTAAATAATTTTTAACGCTATGAATTGTTTGAGCTGGATCTAATTACCTAGAGAGCTAGTGGGTTGTCTCTGTTGAGAGCTTGCTTGTTGATCAAGCTAGCAGGGAAGATTCCTGTTAGCCAAGAAGATGAATGGCTGCCATATTCAGACTGATGTCTTCTGACCTGAAAGCCCTGCTTCCCATTCAGGGCTCTAGGAAGAGTGCAAAAATACAAACTTGGTCATAGCTTCCCGACCATGCCAGCTTCCAGACGGACAAAGACTAGGAGGGATAGTATGTTGTGACATTGCCTTCCCCCTTTCTGCTCACTGTTACCTGGAGTCAGTGATTAGAGATCCCAGAGACTGGCGGGGTTTGTCAGCTTGACTGCATTCAGGAGCCATTGTTTTCCTTCCTGATTGTAATCCTGGTTTTGGTAAGGACAAAGGTGCTTGTCTCTGAGGGTGTAGCTCTGACCTTTTTATTCACCATTTCTCAGATGAACAGTAAAATACACTGGAAAATCCTTGATCCTTCTCAGATCCCTTGCAGGAGGGCAGGAGGCGAAAGCAGTAGTGTGCAGAGAGCACTGACGTGTTAAATCTTTGCTCAGCTGAGGTGACACACGTTTCTGCCAGTTAAGTCAAGTGAACACAAGCTGAATGAAATTTCCAGGTTTTTTCAATTTAAAGTGCACAAGGTGTTCTCCAAAAGGTTCTACGCCAAGATGGGTACAGCTGGGAACAGGCACTGAATGTGAATGCACACACTCCATAAATTATTTTTTCTTTTTTTTTTTCATTGCACTTGCATTCAGGAAAATCATTTAGGGTGCAGAACTTCAGGAGAAAGGAATAAATTTTACATTAAGACTGAAATACCTGAATTTCTTCTGACCAATGCTTAATAAGCATGTGCTCTGGAGGATTAGCACTGTGGAGTGATCCCCCAGGAAGCATGGCCAGTCATGTGGTTGGACTCCAGTCCTGAAGTGCCAACAAGGGGCACAGAAGTGCCAGTTAAAGAGATTAGAGTAGCAGCCCCCTTTGCAATTGCAGGATAGTGGCTTTGTCCAGGTTCCTCAGACTTTCTCCCTCCATTGTCGGGTTCCTTTTGTATTGAGGATCTCTTCAGAACCAGGAAAGCCACGATGGAGATCACTGTGGTGCAGACTTCATACTGAAGCACTCCTTGGCTTCTGTTGACCACAGATTGCAAGCAAGTGGCATGTTCCGTGTCACACATCACTCTGCACCCACACGTAGTTTAAAGCCCCTTCAGCCTCACCCTACTGCCTCCCTCAGATGCTCAGTCCAGATGATGCTCAACCACTGATGGCCAGAAAGCTGCAAAATGAACCATATTTACAAAAAACACACTTCCCAGAGGGTTGTCTCTGTGCCCTTGTGTTACATATGAGTGATTTGGGAGAGGTGCTGGGTGTGTTTTGTTTAGCCCAGCACATTTTCCAGGCCATCTGTAGAGCTACTCACAGGACTAGGATTGAAGTGCCCTACACTCACCTGCCAGCGAGGGTCAGAGGGTCCAGATGGCTGTTTTGTTCCACCAGGGCCCTCATGAATTAGTAGGCAGCTGATCTCCCTGGTGCTCAGACAGGCCCAATCCTTCCTACTGATCCCTGTGGGAAGAACAGGCAGGGGAGTCTGCTGCTTCCCCTTTGGGGTAAAAGCAGCTTTCCCCTCCCTGCTGAGCAAGCCGTGGGGAAAGCTGGTTCTCTGTTGTGTACAACCTGTCTTGCAAAGGCATCATGAAGGGACTGACAATGCACTGAACAAGATCAAGCCTGGTGACATGGGCTGAGGCTAGACCTTCAGAAAATAAAAATAATTCACAAAAGATTCTGGGCAGAAAAGTCCTGTTTAAAACCAGATTGGATTTGGTATGTAAATACTCTTCCAAACCTGGTGCAAGTTTTGGAAGAGCATTCAGCATCACCACAGGCCAGGCTAAGTGGGATGCCCACACACCAGGTAGCTTTAATGCTGGGAACCCAGATAACCATGGAAAAGTACTTTGCTTCAGCAGCAGCAGGACAAAAACTGAAGGAGCAGTTCTGAGATGTGGACTTGTGGCTTTAGCCCAGCCTGTTGGAATAGATTCCCAATGCATGGTTTTTGCAATGTGGGCACCCAATGGGGCCAGCTCACCTAGGTCACTTGGCTAATTAGCATAAAATTTATGCCTGGAATACTTAGGAGCTCCCTTGTTGAGCAAGATCTCTGTTTTTCAGAGAGGAGAAGGGAGGAAAGGAACTATTAGATGACTTGTCCATAGCAGATGTCCTTCAGCCAGAGAACCCCAACTGCTATCCAACTACCCACCCCAGTGCCCAACACTGACCCCAGGATGGTCACATACAGACCTCTGAAGAACTTCCCCCAATGCCTGCTCTGAGCCTGGCTAAGATTTCACCGACTATTCCCAGTGGAATAGACTCTTCAGTGTCCCTAGGCAGTGTGCTTCAGGGCTCGCTACTTGACAGGGTTAGAAAGTTATTTTCAATCCATATGAATTAAAGAGAAGAGTAATCATTTAATGTACTACAGAGAAGGTCCAGTCTTAGAATTAGGAGAAGTGCCTGACAGCCTTTAAGTCATTAAAGTATGCACGTGATTTTCCACCATTTATCTACCTTCTAGGAAAAGCAAAATTAATTCATTAAATGTGGCCTGTGGCCAAAGTTTGCCTTGTGAGTATCTCCTAAGAACAGTGATGCCCTGGCTGCTCTTAGGACACCAGTTCCTTTCCTAGGCAATGCAGAGGGTTTGTGGATCATGTTGATGATTTTTGCAGATGGATGTTTTCATTCAGGTGGTTCAAGGCACTTGGGTGGAAAAAGCCTACAAATTTCAGTGGGGCAGTTATCTACTCCATATATGTGGTCTGTGAAAATGTAGAGGTGGTGCAGCAGCCCCGTGAGGAAAAGGGAATAACTGGAAATTCTGTTGAGCCTTTACAGTCTCTGCAGGGGCTAATAGAGATAAATCCCGCCTTTCTAGCTAGGATGAGAGCATCTCTGTTTCCCATTGTACCTGAGAGGCTACAGAAAATTCAGCCAGCAGGATCAGCACCAAAGGCCAAGTCCCTACCTTGCTGAATGGGATGCAAGCAATTGCTGCTGCTGGGGAAGAGGGATCACTTTCCTTGCCATGAGGAAAGTGTGTAGGGACACTGGCATGGGACATTATTGTACCTTTGTTTTTGCGAGACTGAGTCTCTTTGGGACATCCTACCTGGAGACAATTGTGGGGAGGGTGGAAAGACTTCCCCCTCCCATCCCTATGAGAAATGCTTGCTTTTTAGTGGGGGGAGCATAAAAATGAAAGTTATGGCTAAAACTTGAAACACAGTATTCAGGTTTTTATGATGAGTCCAGATTATTTTGCCACTGTGAATGGAAATATCTTGTGTCCTGCAAGGTTATCCTTCATCAACCTTCAATGTCCAGTGTCTTGTGGGAATTGAGTCTCTGAGATTGAGTGCCTTTTCCCTTGCTTTTTAAGGCATGAGTATTTTACTATGCTGGAAAAAGTTCCACACCATAAATACAACTGTTATTGATTGCTATGTAGCAAGGATGACTCAGAGGTTAAAAGTTGCAGAAATTCAATTCTTTGAAAGCATTTGTCATTCATACAAACCCAACACATTTAATTTTGGGAGCCATGAAATGGCCCCTGAGCAGCAAGCACAAACTCGGGAGTAGAATGGGACTTTCCCATGTAAATCCCACAAAGATACAATTTGCTCAACAGCTGGAGCAGAGAGTGAAAATACTCCATCCTATCCGAGTCTTAGTTTCAGGCTATGCAGGGGGACTTGATATTTTGTTTCCTCTCTTGAAAGCAGTTTGGATAGAAAGATGAAAATCCATCCTGCCTTGTGATGTGTTAAGGGCAGTACTCCCCGTCTTCACGTGCTTTAGTTCATACCACAGGACCCAAAGACACATGTAATAAATCAGTATCAGTGTGTTTGCTGGCTTAATCCTTGGATAACTTTCTAGGACTCAGTTTACTAAATATTACTTGCATAAGCGACCTCCAGTCTCAGTCCCATTCACCACAGTGCCAGCATTAATCTGGATGTATTTAGAGGATTGTCTCTCACTGTCTGGAATTAATATTACTAAAGCATTGGGAGTTTCAGTGCTACTAGCTCTCTTCCACACCTAGGGTTGTGGAAATGCTGTAGGGTTGGGACAGTCCCCGAGCTGGGTCTCTTGAGTCAGGGGGAGAGTCATTAATTGCTGACTTCTTTTGATTTAGGTCCATTCCTGGTGATTGCTGATGTGTTTAAACAGGAACCATGGTCATTCTACGACAGGTAAGTGAATCATTCCTGTCTTCAGCTTCTCTAGTATTACTCCATCACCACAGGCACTAATAAAAATAATTTTTTTGAGGGGAAGGGTCAAGTCAGGTTATTTTTGTCCTATCTTATTTCCCTAAAAGGACTGTTACAAGATGCAGAGATACTCATTAGCCTTAATCCTTGATTGGCTTAGAGGAAATCATTGCTCTCTGTGTGTAGTCCAGATTAACCTCACACAATGTTCCACTTCTATTTTCTCATCTGGGATGGCCCAGAAGCTGCACGTGAATTCTGGACATGCAGAAGAGTAAAACAACTTACTGACTGACTTAAAATAGGATCTGGTCAAAAACTGATTTTCAGTTTCCAGGAACAGTTCTGCTTTGGTTGTATATAAATGGAGTCTTTTTGCATATTTAAAAGAAATTGAGGTATGGAGCATCTTTGATTTGAAGACAGTCTCAGAGAGCTGGGGTTGAGAAGAAGGAGAAGGGAAGGCTCCAGAGAGACCTTATATTACCTCACAGTCCCTAAAGGGGGCTTATAAAAAAGTAGAGTAACTTTTACATTGGCCTGCAGTGAAGGGACCAGGGAAATGCTTTTAAACTGAGAGAGGACAGGCTTAGATTAGATATTAGGAAGAAATTCTTTCCTGTGAGAATGGAGAGGCACTGGCACAGGCTGCCCAGAAAAGCTACCCCATCCCTGGAAGTGTTCAAAGGAAGGTTGGATGGGGCTTTGAGCTGAATGGTCTAATGGAAGGTGTCCCTGCCCATGGCAGGGGGTTTGGAGGATCCTTGAAGTCCCTTCAGTCCCAACCTGTTCTATGATTCTATCAATTGAAGAATTAAGTTGTGAAGCAGGTCTCATGTAGATTCTGCAATCATTTGGGGCTTCCTATTTTAGTGTTTTCCCTTTGTTTAGGTATAACACATCTCACTCTCAGCTGCTCATTGCCATGTCACCCCTGGGGAGGACTGACAGTCCCACCACATGTCCTGAGTTGGGGCTGCAGAGACTTGTGTATTTGTCAACACAGTCAAGCATTGTTGCAATGGAGCAAATCTACTCAACAATTTTGATTGAATTCTCTGTCTTGCTTGGTAAATCTGCTTTTGTCCAGCAGAAAGCACTGGACCTTTGAAGGAATTCACGTAGTTTCAGTTTACAGCAGTGACAAAGAGCTGAGGATAGCTTTGAGTGGAAGGAATGCCAGAGATCAGTGGAGCAACAGAAATGTTTTTTATAGCATTTCCCCAATTTGCCAGAACCTGAGCCCAACAAAAACAGGCTGCACTTTGGTAGGGATGTGTGGGAGCTTCGTCCTCCTTCCAAAGGCTCCAAGGTGTTGGCCCCATGCACAAACTGGCTGATGCAGTTTGTGACGCCAAGGAAAATGAGTGTGGAAATTAAAACAAATTAGGCAAAAAGGTCAGAATAGCAGTTGAGAAATACCCTTTTGCAACTCTGTCTAGGATGGTATCACTCCATGTGACTGTCATGTCTCTCTCTGGGGGTTACCCCTCTGTGGTTCAGCTACTGGATCATAGTCTTCTGTACCAATCTGAATTCACTTTTTGCAGAGCCTTAATCCAATTGAGCACCTTGCTTGTTATCTGAAAACAAAGTGTCCTGTCTAGGCAAGACTGCAGCGCGCTTCTGCATAATTCTGGGCCGTCTCCCTGTGGGCTCAGATGCCAAGCACTTGCTGGCAAATATCAGGGGAATAGGTTTGTGTTGAATTTGTTGTTTACTGCAAACATCTCTGCAGCATGGATGAGGTGAGCAAGGACCCCTCTGTAATAAAGTAAAGTTACCCAGTTAGCAGGGACAGGCACTTTCTGAAGTCACTTTATACTAGTTTGTCCCATCTAATGGTCCTTTCTGAGTCACATAGGAAACACCTTGCTCTCTTTTGCCCTAAAGACTGCTGTTTATATGATGCTTAATTACAAACAGCACCAATGTTCGTATTTTGCCTCCTTCAGTTTTGCTGTAAGATTTTGGAAATACATCTATGTTGTTCATGACCTGTATTACTTTCCAAGGAGCTTTCTCTCTTTTTTTTTTTTCTCTCATTCTTGAATGTGCTCAGCATGCTTACAGTCCTGCCATCCTACCCCTTTTTCTCCAACAAGATCAAACAAAACCCCAAATCGTCACCTGAGATAGATGAGCACAGAGCATTTGGCCCTTACTGCTTGGTTTCCACCCAGCTAGGAAAATTCCATCCAGGAATTTTGAAGATGAGCCTGTTCCATTCTCCCATCAGGACAATTCATACCAGGATCTCCCTTAGGGAGAACTGAGCACCGAGGCCAGCTCACAGCTCCAGTGAGGAGGAGAAATCACACAGAGCTTTCTGCCTGCCCTGTGTCTTCCACCCAGTAATCCAAAAGAAAAGCCAATATTGTTCCCCAGCAGGGGCCTGCAGGGAGCCAAACTTATCAGCTTTAGTCGCTAGTAAATTACTAGTGGCAACTCCATTTCCATGCACAAAGAAAGGGAAGATGGGAAAGGAGGGCTTCCTGAATTCCTACCTTGGCAGCCTGACAAGTTTGTTTGGCTCCACAGCACAGCAGCAGCTCATTCATGCGCATCCCGTCTGTTATTTAACATGGAGACTTTTTTGGAGCTGGAGTGGAGACGGGGAGGGTGTGGTGGTCCTGCCCACAGCTGATCACACAGCCTGGCCAGGAAGAGGGCTCTCCTGCTGGAAAATGGCAGCAGTCTGGTGCTTGCTGCATGGCTCTTTGTGCCAGATCCGTCTCCTGGCTCTTGTAGGCAACCCTCCTAGAGCCCAGTCTTAAATCCAAGGTGCTGCAAATTTGCTGTTGCTGGGCCAGCCCAACAGAAATCAAACCCACTTATCTTCTAGGGAATAAAATGTGCTGCAAAATTTAAGTATTTTGAGAAGGACTGAGTTCTGCATCCAGAGTTGAGCTGGATGATCCTTATGCATCTCTTCCAACCCAGGGTATTCTGTGATCCTGCATGTCTCATCCATTAAGCTAGACTTTTCAGATTATTGTACCTGTGTTACTGTGGTCGCCTGACTATGTCCAGACCACATGAAGAGCGTCGCTGCTGTTGCAGGTTTCTCCCATTCTTAGTGTCCCCCTAACCTGCTCCTGCAGTTATAGGGAGAAAAGTGGAAATAAGAGCTAAAAGAAACAGTGGAGGCCTAATCCAAGCAGATAAAGGAAGCCAAAGTTCAGACAGATACTAAGGTCCTGAGGGATCAAGCACAGTGGATCCCTCACGCTAATAAAGTTCTTTTTAGTTCAACAGCAAAACAAGGAAGTTGTTCCAACTATTTTGAAACTTTGCAGGAGCCAAGGCTTGGTCAGAGACTTCAGCTCTGCTCTCCTGGCTTATCAGAGCTGCTGGGAGGTGACTCTTGGAGGCAATGCCAAAATCTCACAGTTTCCTTGCTCCTATCCACTCTGCAATTCCTGTGACATTTCTCTGGCATTTCTTTGAATGTAAAGTCTGCAGCACAGCTTCAGCTTTAAACCCCACAAGGCCTACATGAACAAGATGGTCCTTGATATCTTCATGTTTCTGGTTTTTGAGGATATTAGTGGCTTCCTGCTCTCGTGTCAGGAATGGCCTTTAGATAGAATTGTCCTTTCTCCTTCTTGCCATTTTTCAGTGTTTGTATACAGAGTTATAGTTTACCTCTATACTCTTGGAATTCACAAAAATCCTACAAAACCTTTTTCCTCCCACCTTGTAAAACAAGCTCTGCAGTCCTCCTGTGATGGCAGCAGCCCTTTCTTCACTATTCCAGCTTGATTTCTTCTTGTTAAGACCAGAATTGCACATTGCAATGCAGGTGAAGGGGATTTGTGCAGTTTGTAAATGAGCAGAAATAGATGTGGCTGCCAGTGTTTACAGAGTCTCTGTTTGATGCTCCAGGAGATGTTTTCCCGTGCTGGGAGTAAGCATAGCAGAGACCAGGTTTTGAAGTCTTTCACAGGCGTCTTTCACTTGAGCTGTATGAGCACAGGCTTTACCTGGAGCTGACATACACTGTTTTCAACACATATTTAGCTTTGCCAAATGATTCATTGTGCTGTATATTTTGCTAGCAAGGAGGAAGGGGTGGGAGAGAAAAATAATGGTATTTTAGGCCTGCTCGGGGCTCATCTGTAATCATGTTATTATAAAAAGCAAAGTGTAACTCTGCTGTTTGGATTCTCTTTCTCATAAACACTGAATAATTTAAGTCTTCTCCCATTTATGCCTGATCTATGAGGGTGAGGCTTCCCTGGATAGCTGTAATGCAGCAGTGAAAAGTCCAGCACAAGCCAACCAAAGGGCACATTTGCATATAGATTGAAACATGAATCGTCGGGAGCCATTCATTAGTTTCAGTGCTCCAGACATTTGGCATTTTAACAGCTCTTTGCATCAAATCCTTTCCATCACGTTTATGGGACAATTAAAGTGCTGGGGTTGCTGTGTGCAGAAAATGAAGCTGCAGGCTAGGGAGATGTTCTTGCAGCGCTATGGCTATGGAATATAAATTGTGTGATGTCAAATAAAGGTAGAGCAAGCAATCTCAGCCCTGGCGTGGAGATACCTTCTGAGAGAGCCTGTCTGAGATGCACTCATTCCTGCTTCTTTATACCTCAGACAAACCCCCAAGGTCCATCTTCCCTGAAGTGTATACACTGAAACCTTCATCTGTTTGAATTCAAGACAGAGAAGGCTTGGAGTGAGAGTTGCTGTATGTGTGGCTGAGTTTAGTATTGCTTTTTCAAGAGACAGTAACAAAATACCCAGCCAACAGGACATTCATTTGGGGGTATAGGAAACTTCAAAGGACTCAGTAACAAATTTTACCTTGCCTCAATCTTCGTGCCACATGTTTCCCCAGGGAGAGCTCTTGCAGAACAGCTCATATATCATCTTGTCTTGCTTGACAGTAACTTCTCCATGACTGTCAGAGCCCTTAAAAATGCATTTAACTTGCTGAGACCTGTCATCTGGAGCAAGAAGAGAGGAATTCAGCTCCTCAAACTGTCTCTTTCTCTTAAACCCTCCAACTCATCATAGTCACAAGTTGTGCCAGGGGACTTGAGATTGGATATTAGGGAAAAAAATTTCCTCACCATATGGATGGTCAGGCACTGGAATAGACTACCCAGGGCAGTGGTGGGGTCATCTTCCCTGGAGGTATTTAGATGTGGCACTTGGGGACGTGGTTTAGAGTGTTAGGTTAACAGCTGGAATTGATGATCTTAAGGGTCGGTCCAACCTAAATGATCATTCTATGATTCTATAACCTGACCCTGAAGAAGTCTCACTGTATTTACATGCTTTCTATAAAAAAAAGCCCAATAAAATCCTGTCATGAATCTTGAACTTCACTTGGCCACTCTGAATCAGCTGGTAGAGCTGGGGGCTGCCAGCCCATCTATCAACCCCTTTTTCAGAAGTGAGATTTAGGGAGGGAGATCAGAAATCCTTCACTCTCATCCACCCCACATCTTATCCTTGTGCTAGGGATCAACACGAGTGTTGGTCAGCCAGACTTGGAGCCTCTGATTACTGTTCTTAATGGGAGGAAGCATCTTCATCCCAGCTGTGCAAGCAGCAGAGCAAAGGAGCTCCCATCCCATCCATCCCGTCCCATGCCCATGCCCTCATACCCACCTGCCCCTATCTGCCCTCCACTCTGTCCCAGATGTGTGAGACAGCTGTTATCTGGACCACTTTGTCCATAATTTCACCAAAATCATATGATTCACATGTACTTTTAAAAATCTTTTACATAAAATATGATTTCTTTTTTTTCCTGTTAGTTTTACTCAGGTCAGTTCTCAGGTGGGATATATGGAGACTGACAATTGGAGGGATTTGATAAAAGGGAGACACTTAAGCCAACATGTCTGCTGTAAGGAGTGTTTGTGATGTGACATCCTCAGTGGACTGTGGGACCATGTTTGCTGTCTTCTCCTTGTACAGAAGGCTGTGCAGCAGGCTGGTGTCTCTCCCTGTTCGAGGTGACCTTCCTCTTCATCAAATTCCTCTTGCAAGATTGGAAAACATTTGACAGCAAGGCATTAAAAAGGGAACCCTCAGCATTTCATGGATTTGGGGTTACAGACACTTCTGTGGAACGATTCTGATGTACATCAGTGAAAGACTTGGCTCTTATGGTGTAAAATTCATTTGCTTTTCAAGACACAGCATCATTTGCTAGCACAGAGTAGACTTGACAGCAATTTTCCTAAAGAAACCCTCTTAGCTCTGGCTTTTGCAATCAGGTTCAAGAGGCTGAGCATATCTCCTGAGACCCAGAGGAAGAAAAGCAATAACAGACCTTTTCAAATAGCACAAATTGAAAAATGGCATTTCTTTCTTGGGAGAAAGTTGAGATGGGGGTATAGAGAATATCTGTCAGTATGTCATTTCCTGGTCAATAATTAAGATAGTTCCATTGAAATTAAAAGCTGAATTTGGAGACAGAATTCCAATAAGAACATCAAAATTATACTCTCCGTGTGTTTCATTTAGTGAAATGCAAGTGTTTTCCCTAAAAGCTTTGTTTATGTTTTTCCTGTTGCATTACAGGTTTTGGTGAAATGACACTCTGAGGAAAATTTATAGTAAGAATTTTTGAGGAGTAAATCTATTTTGAGTTGGTTCATAAATGTAGCCAAAATAGTCAGATAATTTAGATGTTTGTTTAAATTCACATAAGGAGACTTCTGAAAAAGAATTAAAAATCTATTTATGGACAAAGAAAATTCAGTACTGGGAGTGAAATAACCTGAGCCAGGCCAGTGAGCCAGCTGCCACTTTAGATATTTCTACTGGAGCTTTCAGCAGTGGGGAATGAGATGAGTAAGTGTGGACTGGGACTTGGGAATTTGTGTTCTGATACTCTAGCATTTCCATTTCGCTACTCCTGGGTCTATTTACAGATACTGCTCTAGTGGTCAGCAGTACTGCCCAGCTTGTGCAGGGTTGCAATTGAGTGTTGCAATGTAAGGGAATTGCCCTTTCCCTGTTGGCCACACCCACATGGATAAGTTTTACAAACATGGGAAGATGATATGATGGTGGATCAGTCCTGCTCTTCTCTGCTTCAAAAATCAGCCCTGTCTGGGTGGTGGCACAAGGGAGGTGGCAAAGGAAACCAACTGCTGTCTTGCACTGGGTGAAGGTCAATCTTAAAAGTTAACAGGGATTTCATCTTCCTTGAGATGGTTTTTGTGAAAGGAGAAAACTTCACCAGCTGTAAATAAGGGCTTCTGTTCCTGAACAGAAACTATTATAAAATTCTTAAGAGAGTTACAGTGGGCCGAAGTTGGAAATGTGTATCAAATGTTCAGATTTGTTCAGACCCAAGTCTGTCCCACTTGGCATTCTGTGTCCAGAATGACTGTTGCTGAACACCAAGGGACTAGTAAGCATACACTGTTATTTCCCCAAAATATTCTCCTATCCTTCAGCTAATTTCCTGGCCTTCACCTCTGACTTTTCAGCTTGGTTATTTCCCAAGCCTGATGTGACTGACTTAGTTAGCAGTCCCTAATGCATCTCCCTTCCAAGCACTTGTACAACGTCCTTACTTCTCATCCACTTCCATGGCTATTTTCTGAACCTACCCACCACTGAGTTTGATATCCCCTTAATTTTGGACCTGAGGAGTATTATGAAGAAGTATCTCATACGACCTGTTCCGCTCTGCCCGAGGCAACCTCATAGGCCACTGGAGGAAGCAAGATGCTACCTACCATTTTTGGTGCCTTAACCTTGCACACCCATTTGCACGTCCTGCCTGAGGCAATCCCACTCGCATCCTGGTAGTATTGCTCCCTCCCAACTCTTCTACCAAGAAGCAGATGTCCTCCATCCTTTCCTCAGAGCTACTTTATCAGAACCCAGGAGAAGAAGGGGCTGGCTCATCCTGTGTGCTGAAGAAAGAACCAAATGATGCTTGGTTTTAAGGTTAGGAAAAGACTCCTGTCTGGGACAGTGATTTGCCCACCATGACTCAGAAGCCTTTTGTCCAGCCCGTGCGAACGCAATATGAACAATTTATGTGCGTCCCCTACCACCCAGCCAGGCATTTTATTGCCAGCACCGTTGCTGGCAAATGGCTCTTAAGGTCACACACTGCATTTTCATGATCTACAAATCACTTTGTGAGGGCATTTTACTGCCCCTTTACCTCATAAAATTGCTAGATTCAATGTGAGGTGAGCAGGCAGTCTTTCCAATTACATAGATGCTGGAAATTAAACAACATTTGCATCCAGCAAGATGCAGTGGGGGCATTAACCGTATTTCCATGCTGATACTGTCAGCTAATTCCTGAAACATAGGCTTAATTAATATATCTATATGACAATACTCTTGTCAGTCTCAAAATTAAAGCTTTATGGCAATTACTGAGTTTCTCAAAGCAAGTATAAAACTGATGAGTATTATTCACATGAATTAATTTCCTTTCATGTGATTTGGTTTTGCACAAGTACCCATTAACTGCTAGTTTCTGAACAAGCCTCTATGCCATGCTAGGCTCCCTGAAAACCCCCCAAACAATCCAAAATTTTGGTTCCATGAGTATCATTTAACAAAACTTATTTGTAATGCAACCCTTCTCAAAATGTTTTTTTTTTGAGGCCATATGCCCCTTGTGCAGTATATGCAGAATGGACTATCCATGTAATAAAATATCCATGAGGAATATAAGAAGTATCAAAACTACAGGAATTATTTGCTGTGCAAAAATGCTGAGCTTATTTCTTTTATGGTTTCATTCTTCTAGCTACTAGAGTTCAGGATGCCCATATGAAAGTCTTATCCCACTGGCAATCTTACCAACCACGATTCCTTGAAAATTTCATATAAGAAATAGGTCCAACTTCCTTTTCCAAGCTGTGACTGTTGCTTTGTTTATAGTGGCTGGGGATTATTTGGTGTGACTTGGACTTTGAAACAGGTTTCTGGGTTCATGTGTGTAAAAAGTGTGAACTGTTGTCTGGTTCATGGTCATTTTCTGAAGGCCAGGTCTCTTCAGTGTGTGCCCAACAAGCTCTCATTAGCTGTAAAGCTAATGGCTTAGAGCTCACAGTCTGAAGGCATCCACAGTGCACATCTGTGTGTATCCTGATCCAGCAAGTCGACTGCCTTGGCTGGGTCTGGCAGCTGCAGGTGTGATTTGGACGGTGATGGTCGTCCCAGTCTCTGTCATCTTGTGCCAGCCTCTGTTTGCAGCCTCCAGGATTTGTCTACTGAACTCGCCAACTGGTCCCTTCAGACCCCTAATAAGCCAGGTTGTCCTCTGTGGTTTCTACATTATTACAGAGCCTTCTGGAATTAGTATATGATATACTATTACCATAGAAGTTTAATTAAAACCCATGGAGAAATCATCAGAAACAAGTCTCCTGATGCATTTGGTAATTCCAGAGAGTTACAGCAGATGGGGCTGGTATTGTGCTGCGCAGCTCTGTGGCTGGTCCACCTCCTCCCTCAGAGGGACCCACCAGCAGCACTTTGGTTTTTCCAATACTGTAGGCAGAGGGATTGAAGAATCCAGGCATGTGGTTGCAATTAGCAACCTGCTCTGAGTTTCCTTTTTGAGGTGATCTTGTACAGAGGCAACTCTGGAGTCTTCAAAACCACAAAGCAAACTGAAATACTAGTCAAAAAACAAACTATACAAGTCTACAGTAAAAACTATACAAGTTTATATAGTACAAATATAAATTATATAATATGGATTATTTTTCTGGGTTTTTGATAAGTGCTTGCAGGATTCTTTTGTGTTCTATTTCATTATGAAAAACGAACCATGTGCTTCACATTCCCAAGAGTTTTTTTCATAGAATCATGGTAGCATAGAATGGTTTGGCTTGGAAGGGACCCCAAAGATCATCTCATTACAGTCCCCTGCAAAGGACAGGAATACCTTCCACTGGATCAGGTTGCTCAAAGCCCCACCCAGCCTGGCCTTCAACACTTCTGGCTTTGGGACTGCCACACCTTCACTGGGCAATCTCTTCCGGTGCCTCACCACCCTCAATGTCAAGAATTTTTTCCTGATACTTAATCTAAACCTAATCTAAACCCAGTTTTTTTACATCTTGGAGTGTCTTTTCTCCTTTTGGAAGGATGCTGCTTGTATTGCAGCTTTGTTGCTGGCACCCAAGGAACAAAGACCAGTATTGAGATGTTTTGAATTGCATCACAAGCATTGCCAGCATGGTTTGTTCATTTTCAGTTATGCTTTCTCCTGCCATACATTCCTCTCAGGGGCTGGCTTTTCAAACACACCCCTGGAGTAGTCAGCTTCTCCCTTCAGCAGCCGTATCACAAACTCTCTCAGTATGCTACTCTCTGAGCTGCAAACTAACCTCCCTCCAGAACCCCTCACTCTCCTCAGTAATCATCATAACCCTCAGTGAGTAAGCATAGATGGTGTGCAAAAAGGACAGATCTGCTCAGATCTGGCATGGCAATGAAGGAAAAGCAGCATTACTCCCCTTTCATTCAATATCTCCAAAGATGAGATATTTTATTTAAGTAGTAGGGCTTCTCTAGATAGATCAGTGTGACTTTGGCTAATGCAGACCCTTAACACAGGCACATTTCTGCTGGGAAAATTGTATTTTCACAAGTATAGACTACTAATATATAAGAAAAATAATATATTTGCAGTACAATTAAGCACTCCTTTGTACTATATCTACATCTTTTCTTTATACAGGAATTGCTGTGCAGATTACAGTAGTCCCACATTTATTGGGTACACAGGAACGGATTGCAGACTAGGTCTCAGTGAGCTGGTGAAAAGGCAGGGAGGAGCAAAGGAGAGCCTGAAGTAAAGAAATTAAGCATAAAGCATCTTCCCACAGCATCGAAGATACAGCTAAAACTCTGAAAGACCATTTGACAGGTTGCGTATGAAAAGTAAAAGATATTTTTATCGTAGATGGTAGGAAAATATTCTTTGTTTCCAAAGGAATAAAATCAGCCAAAACAATTAAATTAATGTGGTTGTTTTTAGGCTTCTTTGAACAGCCTGCATGAGCCAGAATTAGAAACATCCCTTCCAATTTACATTTCTGTGTACCATCTTCTTTTTTTATTATTTTTCCCCTTAATCAGTACTGTACAACGTAATTCAAACTGTGCTTGTGAATCATCGTGATCTTGAAAAGGCTGTGTGCCTCAGAGGCAGAACAATGTTTTGTAGACATACCTATTTATCTCCATCTGTTACATAGTTCTGTAGCTCTCATGCTCATCAGCTGGGATTCTGCTTTCATGTATCAAATCAACCAGGTCTCTGCTTTCATCCAGGGAATACAGCTCATCCGTGAGTGTGGCAGAGCCTCCATCAGCTCCGCTCAGGGATGCCACAGCAGGTACCTCACAGGCAGCAGCTCCACTCCCCCAGCCATGCTGCCGGCACTGTGCTCTTGCTGCTCTCTGTGATCCTGCACTGGGGCTTTGCTTTTTGCCTGGGGAGTCAGTTCAGGGACTAAACCAGCAAAACACTTCGCAGAAACACATGAAAATGTTGCTGCTGGGTTAATGCCCTGAGCTGGCCCACTGGGGATCAAATAAAAGGAAAAAAATCACAGATTCTTTAAGCTGATCTAGTTCTGAGCCCCTGCAACGAGCACAAACATCTTCAACTGGATCAAGTTGCGCAGAGCACTGTCCAACTTGATCTTGAAAGTTTCCAGGCATGGAGCATCCACCATCTTTCTGGGCAATCTGTACCAGTGTTTCGCCACCCTCATTGTAAGTTAATTTTTTCCTAACATCTAATCTAAATCTCTCTTCTTTTAGTTTAAAACCATTACCCCCTTTTCCTGCTAAAAAGTTTGTCCCCAGCTTTCTTGAAGCCTAAATCAACCCTACTTCAACTTGAAGCCATTCCCCCTTGTCATATCACTACATGCCCTTGTAAAAAGTCCCTTTCCAGCTTTCTCTTGGATCTTCTTTAGGTACTGTAGTGGCTTTAAGGTCTTCCTGAAACCTTCTCTTCTCCAGACTGAACACCCCAGCTTCTCTCAGTTTGTCTCCATAGCACAGGTTCTCCAGCCTTCTGAGCATTGTCATGGCCTTCTCTGGTCTTACTCCAACAGGTCCACATCCTTCTTACGTTGGGGGCCCCAGAGCATGTGGGGTCTTACCAGAATGGAGGTGAGGGGAAAGAAAACCCTCCCTTGGCCTGCTGGCCACACTGCTGGGGATGCAGCCTGGGATGCAGTTGGAATTCTGGGCTGCCAGTGCACGTTGTTGGGTCATGTCCAGTTTCTCATCCATCCTGTCCTTCTCAGTGTTGCTCTCAATCCCTTTATCCCCCAGCCTATATGGGCACTGAGGGTTACTCTGACCCAGGTGCAGGACCTTGCACTTGGCCTTGTTGAACCTCATGAGGTTCCCATGGGTGCACTCCTTGAGCTTGTCCCTCTGGTGGAATCTCATCCTTAAGGTGTATCTACTGCTCTACAGAGCTTGGTACCATCAAAGGGATGGGAACAGATAGCTGAGTGGTGTTGTCCAACCTTAGGGACCTGTTGGAACCAGCATCCCTCCCAAACTATGCTTGGAGAAGGAGATGGCATTCTCTTCGTACCATCTTTCTAAACCTTGACATATAGAACAGCATTCACTTATAGAAAAATATTCAAAGTATTTAATTCTGGATGGGTAAGGGCAGGGAGTTTCCATCATGCCTGCTATTTCAAACTAAAGAAGATTTAGCTGCACCCTTGGTCCTCCGGGAGTATGGGGTTGACTGTTCCTGGCAGATTTAGAGTGGATCTGAAAGTTCCCAAAGTGGTACCCAGCAGCCTCTTATTCCTCGAACCTGAAGGAATATGTCTTGTTCAAACAGTACTGAATTACATGCTCCCATCCTAAAGTGCTCCCCTTCTGATTCCTCCTGTTCTTATTTTCCCTCAGTCCAGTTTTCCAGATTTGTACTTCTAATGATTGCTCTGTTGTCTTCATTTGGGTTTCTTCCATTTGCATTTAGGACAGGACCCGGCCATGGGGCTAAAAGGCTCAGTCTTCATTTCCTGTTCCACTTCTGCATCTTAGCAGATTTTTCAATCACATCCCAAGCAGCATCCATCAGCTTTTTGTATGAGACCTGATAGGCAGGGCTCTGGCACAGTTTTTGGGTGGGTGACACCCGAGGACAGCCTAATCTGCTTGTAGCATCAACGGATTGCCGGATTCTCCACTTCACCCGTGACAGTAATGCCACAGGACTCACGGATTAAATCTTCTATCTCCATGTTTGTCTGCATGCTTAAACTCCTCTCCTGAGCCAAGAGGTCCCAAAGAGTCAACAACAAGCTCCTTGCCAAAAGCCAGGGAAGACGTCAAGCATCACTGGGAGCTGAGCCTCATTACACCACGCTAGGTTGTACCCTGGTAAATCCGACTGAATCTGTCATTTTTGCTCCCAGAGCCTTTGACTGTTCCTCAGCACCAAATGGGAAAATGTTGGGATGAGTGCCACATTTGTGGGAGGTTTTTTTTACTCCTGTCAGTATTGGAGTTACAGGGTGAGTAAGCAGTGCATCGATTATTGAATTATTTAACAACTCCTCTTGTATCTCTCCCCTTGCTTCAGGAACCTTTTGTGTGTAGCTCGTTACCTTGGCTGACAGCTGGTGCCTGATGTGCTACAAGAAATTGTGAATGGAATCTTCTTTGAAACAGGAAAATTATTAGTGTTACCAGCTACCAGCATGTGCGCTTCTCCTCTACGTTATCATTTGTTACCAAGCAGAAATGCATGCTTTTTCTTCCTTTTCTACCTCTTCCTGATGATAGTGGCAAATGCACAACTAAAGATGTGTGTAAAGAATAGATGAGCAGTCCTGATTCTCCCTTGGGTTGCACAGCTGTGAATCCAGGAGGAGCTCCATTAAACTGAGCAGGGTACACCTGTGTAATTGAGAGCTGAACTGAATCAGACAGGTGATATCTAGAGGTGATGATAAGTGTTTTTAGTAGAGCACAGGCATTCTACTGCCTGAAGGATTCATGTAGCTGCTGAAAGTCCTAACTGGCATAATCAGCTGCAGTGCCCCAGTACATTGGAATTCAGTCTGCTCTCTAAATCACACTGAAATTTGTAACTGGGGGAATACCCTATGTTTGCACTGGTGTCATGTGCACTAAGAATTTTCTTTCTTCAAAGACGAGCAGGAAGGGAGTAAAGGACTCAGCTGGGAAGGGAGTAAAGGACTGGTAACCTGGCTATGTGATTGTGTCTGTTTCCATAAGAAAAAAAGCCCTACAAACAACTGCACAAATGCACAAACGGGTTGGTTTGCATCAGTTGTCAGAGGTATGGCCCACAGATAACATTTGGCCCACAGAGTGCATCAACAGTCATTCTGCAGGGAATCATCTTTCTTTTTTTAGAAAAGCAAGTTTTAGAGCTGCAGGGAGTAACTGCTGGCCTGAGTCCATAAACAACCTCTGCTAACCACTGATTTTTCTATATCCTTCAACAATTTGCCTGAGTATCAGCCCTTGGGGATTTTCAGTATCCATGTAATGGGTAGGAGCCACCTTAGCTAGCCTTGGACACGTGAACTGTAGTTTTGTAGCTCCAAACTGTCTTCTTCACACACTCCTTTAGGTCAGCATCATCTGACCTAGTTTAATTACCTGCTTTGGTGACCATAGAAGTGCCTCTTTTTTTCCCCTTGAATGTAGAATAGGCTAGGCTAGGCTAGGATATTTCGTTTGAAAGGGATGAACATCTAGCAAAAGTCTGGATGTCTTGCTGAGAGGTGAAAAGTGGGTTAGTTGAGTTGTACCTGACCTTTTGTCACTGAATAACTTAGCTTTTCAGTGCTAGCTGCAAAATAATTGATTCAAGAACACTTCTTCAGCTCTGGTAGTGTCTGATGCATTTTCTTTGGGACTGAAAAACAGCCTGGGACAAAGAAACCCAAACTTTCATTAAATTAGGTGTTTCAGCTGCTGTGAGGGTGTTTCCTGCAGGTGGGATTTCCAGCAGTAAGGTCCATGCCACTGCAGTAGCACTTAATGGGAGCTCAGGCCTCAGCAGCAGTGTAAACTTATTGCCTGTGTCACATCAATTCTTTAGGATAAACATTTACCCCTTTCTATGAATATGCACAAAGCGTGTCACAGCAGGACCTCGATCTCAGCTGTGCCTGCTGCTGCAGAGGTGTGGTAAATCATCAGAGCAGGGTCCAGCATGGCTCTTCTGGCTCATGCTTCTGTCTCTGCAGGGAAGGGTCTAATGTTACCCCGGGGAGCTGTAATCTAAACCGGATGGCATTGCTGACAGGCTGCCAGCCAGCTAAAGGTTTATTTTCCTCTACCGTGGCCCTCCCCTTATTGTACTAAGTGTGTTCATTTGTTTCCCACATAAGGTGTAGCACGTTCCCTCAGAAAAAGCAGGATGATAGGAGGCTTAGTGCTGATGCTCTTCCTCTTGATGCATAGAGAAGGGAGGCTGGTTTCCAAGTCAGGTCATCCCTTCCAAGGAATGGGGTTTCCCATTTCCGGGAGGCAGCACGCTGGGGTCATTCAGGCACACCTCACTGCAAATGCCGCTTGTCTCTGGCTGACATGTGTGGCCCTGCCTAAGTGTCCCCAGAAAATCTGCTGCTAGCAGAGGAGCAATGCAAAAAATATAGTGGTAATGTGTGAAATTACAGATCTTCAGCAGCCCCTGTGCCAGGAGAAAAATAAGCAAACTCATATAATAGAACTGCAGAGGCAGGATTCAGCCCTCTAGGGTCCCATCTGTCCTTTGGATCCTATTCCAAGGATAACCCAGGGCAAATCATTGCAGTCCTCTGCTCCTTACCTTGCTCTTTGGCAGCACACCGGGATACACGGCCTCAGAAATATGGTACAGGGTATGGCTGAGCAATGATGCTACTGTCTGCTCCAGTGCAAGGTGGGATAAATACTCCAGCTGCTCTCTTGGATCTGCTGCTTCCACACTGCTCCAGTTTCTGTGGCACAGCAGTGAGAAGTGTTCTGGTGAATAAAAGAGCTTCTGTCGGACACCATTCAAATCCGAAGAGCCCATCCTATGAGTCCCTTTATATATATTTAATCAGTCTTTCTTTCCACATGGATCCTCTCATTGTTTTTTAGCTTTAATTTGACATCTATCTTCTGCTTTCTAGGGGAGCAAAACTGCAGTCATTTACAGTGTGTGTGTTCAGGTCATGCTGGAGGTAGACATCTCCCTTGGGATTGCTGCATTCACTCTGTCCCCTTCTCCCTGCATTGCTATCATGCCTCATGTACATTTTTACTTGCTTCTTTGGTGGACATCCATCTAATTAACATTCACCTGGCTTCTTATCCATGAGACACGATCTGTTCCTTACTTTTTCTGCACAGCTACAGGAATTATACACCTTATTGTTCCGGGGCTTTGTAATACAGCTTAAACCTTCAACGTTGCCTGCCCTTTGGACAAAGGCTGCCTCGCTGTTGTCACTGCTGCTCATGGATGAGCAGAACTAGCTCATTCTGAGTTTAACATACCCATCATCTGCTGTTGCCTTTGGAGACTGTGTCCCATGAAGTGTCCCATGAAGTGTACCTATGAAGCCTTTCTTTGTCTAGAAAGCTTGCCTTCAAGCATGTAAAATCACAGAATCATTAAGGTTGGAAAAGACCTCTAAGACCATTGTATTCAACCATTAACCTAACACTGCCATGCCTACTAATAAACCATGTCCCTATGCCCTGTTCTTCATGGACAAATGGATTCCAAACCCCATGGAATCAAGGCATCAGTAGAGCTTTGCGTTAAAACAGTGATAGATGCGAATGTCTTAGCAGCTGCCCTGTTTTATCTAGTCATTCATTGCTCTGGTCTCTATAAATGGCACTGCTTTAGATTTAAAATTTTAATGGAAGAGCTTGGGGCCAAGCTATAGTGGTCTAAAATTCTCCAAATGACCAGAAAAGCCTTTCCTAGATGAAAATGAGAAATTTCAAGTGTATCTAATATAGGACAAATAAAAAGCAAATCTGAGGTGACTGTAAAATGCCTTGTGCTCTTCTGGTTTGGCCAGTGGTCCTGATTAGTCCTTATTAGAGCAGTCCTCCCTATAGAGAAGGAGTGATTGCAGAAATGGGTCTGTGGAGCTGCCAAGTGTAGGGTCAGTGCAACTTCATTATCTCTGTGGTCCTTGAATTGAGCCCATTTTCATCCACAGCACAGGCTCTCCTCTCACCTATAGGCACGGAGGCCGTGCTGTGCTGAATACCTTCCACTCAATTATTTAAAATTCAGTTGCTATGGATCTACTCAAGGCGATCAGTTTAAAGAAAATGCAGATGGCCTCTGGTTTTGAGTTCCCGCTGCGCTTTGGTTAATTTGGTATGTAAAGGTATTAGGTTAATTAAATGCCATGTGTTGCATGGGGACTGACTGCATTTGTGGATTAATAAGTATCCCAGAATGTTCTGTGCTGAAAGTCCTCAAGCTGGCAGACGATTATTTCACTAAGAAAGGAAGGTAACGGAGAGAAGTCCTGGGGAAATGAAGAGGTTTCCTGTTAATCCTGCAGTTATTTTTCCAGAACAGGTAGTTGCACTGTCCTTCAGGTCCTTGACTGAGTATCAGCCCTTGCTGGAGAGACTGGAAGAATTTAAGTGAAGAGAAGCAAAGTTGTACAGTTTGCTTTGAGATTCCCACAGGGCTGGTCATATACGGTGAGCGTGTCGGCTCGCCAGGGGAGGACCATGGCTGGTGCGTGGAAATTTTCCTGCTAGGAGAAGATCTTTACCAAGAGCCATATTGTGAATCAGGTCAGAGGGTGTCCTGGGAGCAGCAGGCATGGTCGTGCCGCAGGTCTAGAGCAAACCTGCCACCGTATTCGGGCATCCATGGTGGAATACATGTAGAAAGCAGAGAGAGGGACAAACAACACCACAAAGTTTTGGAGATGTTGAAGAAGAAGAAAGTTGTTTTCATGCAGCCATGCTCTGAGGTGGTGGAAGATCAGGAGAGAGACCAGGGCAGATGGACACTACTTCGCAATGTCAACCAGGTCCTGAAGCCCACGACCATGCTAGCGGTAAGATAGGGGGTACCAAGTCCTGAGCATGGCTGGAAGCTTTCATGCTGCTTTGAAATCTGTCTTGCTGTTGATGGGATCCTTGTGCTGCTTACGCCAGCTTTTCTCACCTTCCTCCTTTGTCCCCCCCCTCCAAGCACTGTAGCTCCCCTGCAGTGCAACCTTCTTGCTCTTCACATTTGGAAGTTCCTCCTGAAGATCCTCTTTGTGAATTGTGTGGATCTGTGTGTGGTGTTTCCTCCTCTTGCACCAGAGTTTGGTTGTCACTTCCCCCAGTTTGGGAGGTCCTGAGGGTCTGCCCCAGAGCAATTTGGAAGATTTTTCTAATTTGGAAGGGTTCTAAAACCACTGGCTGCATTGAGGAGGAAGAGGCGGACCATGCTGATACTGTAAAGGGTCTGGTGGTATTCTCACTTCTCCAGTACTCTGTCATGCATTTTGGGAAATAAACTGCACGAGTGTAGACATGAGGCAAGTTATGCAACTCACAAGCCACAGCTGGTAAATGCATGAATCACCCCGATTGCCTGAAATCCCCAATATATCTGCTGGGTTTGGGGCTGATCCGAAGGCGATTGCTTCAGCAGAAGGAATGTAACTGACTTCCGTGGGGTTTATATAAAATTGATTGAAGTCAGAAAAGGAAATAGGTCGTCACTCTTAATAAGTGATGTTATTTTATAACCCCCCCGACCTTCCTGAGCTTACCAGCTTAGCCCATCCGATAAGACTTTTTTCACCAGTATTAAGAACTGCACTTTAATGGGTTTAAAAAGAGCAGTTTGAGGGGACGAGCACTCTGTGCATTAAGCAGACAAAGCACAGAAGTTGTCTTAGTGGTAGCAGAGTATCAATTTACCTTGAGGAGGGCAGACTGCCTTTTATCTCAGCTGTGCAGTAATACACCACATGAAGCAGGCTGCTTTTACATCTATTCAATATTAGAGATTTTTTTTTTAAAAAAAAAGAGCATTACAATTGGATTTTTTGATCAAGATCAATTTTTACAGAGCTACTAAGGTGTTGGAAAGGTTTTCTGCTGAGCAGGAGCTGAGCAACCCAGCCCGTCTCTTGCTGACACCTTGATCAGGTTACCCACTGTGTGCATGAATTTGCCCAGTGATGCAGAGAGGATAACAGTGCTGACCATTCTGAAATGCTTTGAGACTCTTGGATCAAAGGAGCTAAAAAATAAATATTAATATAAATGGATTTATAACGTATCTGCTCCTGACACTGCCTTCATTAGTTGTGATTTTTTTGTCTTTTTAACAGCATTATGAGATGTGAGCATAAGACAGTTAATGAGAAAAATATATTAATATTATATTTTTATGAGCTGGATAAACATACTTAGAGCTGCATCACAACCCTCTGAGGAGATGAAAACCCAAACTAAGGACTGGATCCTGACTTCCATGAAAGCAGGATAACTTCGTTTATATCCTAGTGGAAACCTAGCAAGCAGCTACCAAGGGTAGAGTCTGCCACAAAATGGTTGGGAATTCCTGGTGTGTAGTTCCTCCATGTCTGGATCCCTGAGTGTAACCTTACATCCTGGTGGTACTCACAGGTTTGTGTATCTTGGAAGTCTTAGTGAATGGTGACTTGGATGCTGATGTCCCCAGTTCCCACCACCCAGCACAGAGATGAGCATTGTCTAGCAGCCTATTGGGCCAAACCAAATCTATAAATATGCTCTGTCCACAGAAATGGTTGATAGTTGATACTCAGGAAAGGGGTTATATCAGAGCACATGCAAAGTGATACATCCTGGTTTTCCTTTCTCCCTCTCCCAGCAGTTTTTCAGGACATCAAAAGGTAGATACCACATTTGCATCATGCTTAATAGGTACAAGTGGAGCTGGTCCCCAAGAATGTGGTGTTAGGTGGGGCTACAAGTCCACAGCATTAATCTCAGCTGCATAAATGAAAACACACCTGACAACTAGATTGCTCCCAATTTTAATAGCTTTTCACCTTGAGAGTAAGGGTGGGACACAATTCTGCTTTGTTCCAGTGTGGGTCCACTTGGGGCTTTAGTTTGTAGTTATTCTGGAGTTTGCTTTTGTATTGAGGAGAACAGCTTCTTTAAAAGCTTTTTTGCATTTGAGTAATTCAATATCCACAGAGCTGATGAGCTGATAGTCCCTGCCCAGCAGGACTGACAGAGGTGTATAGGATCAGTAGTGACACGAAGTGAGTGGATAGGGGTCAACTGCTTGCTGTGTCTTTCAAAATGAAAACACAGAGGTCTGTAATGAAAGAGGTAAAACATTTGAAACATGTAAAAGGACACAACCTTTTGGGATTATGGATGCTAAAACTTTGCACAGCTTCAGGACTCAAATGGAAATAAGATAAAATCTTTTAAGTAAGATAAAAATCCACTGAGAAGTATTAAATACAAACAGCCCACCTACACATTGCTCTAGCTGGAAGAACTCCTTAAGAAGAACATACATCTGCCTCTCTGTTTATGTTTTTAACCCATCTTTAGTCATTCCCTTTTCAGCAGTCTCCAAAGAATATTTGATATTGGTCATCTGCAAGTAAGAAAGGTGCCACAAGCCTCCAGATAAGGCTTAGCAGAGCTCAAAACCATCTCCTAAATGTGACTTCCTAGGTTTGTACATTACACAGAGAAAAACCTCTACCTGTGTGGTTTTTTTCTGCCTGTATCACTGTTCTGTATCCACTCTGAACAACAACCACTCACTCATGAGCTTGAGAAGCAGAGAGTTAGGTCCATATGCTGTGTGAACCATGCCCTGCTGCTGGCACCTTGCAGGCGACTTCACAGAGTCATGGAATCATTAAGGTTGGAAAAGACTTCCAAGATCTTCGAGTCCAACCATTAACCCAGCACCAGCGTGTTCACCACTAAACCACTTCCCCAAGTGCCACATGCAAAGCATCTGCTTTCCTGATCCTCTGTGGAAAAGGGGCGGTTTGTGGTTTGTGAGGGAAGTCATTTGACTTGTGCTAATGGCTTAGGTACAAAACATCAACAGCTTGTATCCCAGGGGATGCTGAACTCCCTGCAGCGCTGAGTGTAACTGTGCTGTCTTTGGTTCCAGGGGGATTATGTGTGGATGGACCTCAAAACTGGACGGGAATTCGACGTCCCCATTGGAGCGGTGGTTAAACTGTGTGACTCCGGACAGATCCAGGTTGTGGATGATGAAGGCAATGTATGTACAAAGGCTTGTGATATCTCTTCTTCAGCTCTATGGCTTTGCCAGGCCAGGGTCCCAGGGCCATGATAATTAACTTTGTTATGGATTTCCGTATGTCCTTGGGAATCAACTGCGCCATAGTTTTCTATTTGTAAAGACAAAACAGTGTTGTGTCCCTGTTTTTGTGGCTGTACTCGAGTGCAAAATTGAGAACCTTCTTGAGAACAATGATAGCAGAAATCCCCAAAATACATTTAGGTAGTTATTTGAGCAAACCCACCTCAACCTGAAGTTCCTCTGTTGTTATCCAGTCCTTCCTGACCTCCTGCCAATACCTGATATTCCCAAACATTGGTTCTCCTTCAATTTCCCACCTCCATTTTTGTGCAGCAGTTGCTATTTTAGAGTAAGGTCTGTATCAAGGTTAATTGTGACTGTGTGCTTGACTGTGTGTGGTTAATTGTGACTCTGTGCTTCTTTTTTCTTTTTTCTTGCTGAGGTAATTGTAAATGCTCTCACTTCCTTCAAGAGTAAGAGAGATTTGGTTTGGCAGGGTCCTTGTGGGCAATTTGTAGTGGGTTTTGAAGCCCGTAGAAGTCATGAGGTTCCTAAATAATTCTGCCAATAAAAGTATGACTTTGCCACCCCTTTCCACCCCTTTGTCCTTTTCTAAATCATCTTCTCTCTGCTTAACAGTATTTTGTGGCAGAGGGTTAACCAGTGATGTGAAAATGTAGTTATGAAGGGGAAGACAAATCTGCTGTTTGTTATAAACTCCCCTGATGTGCTGCATGGCCATGTTGCCCTGGAGGAGGCTCCTGCCAGGATGGCTTGTGTCTCCTGTCTCTTGCTGTTTCAATAAAACTCCAATAAAAAGATATTTTCCTTCTTCTGTTACAAATCTTTCAAATTCATCACTGCCTTGCCCTAGGAATAGAAGCTGTGGCACATGTGCTGATGATCTCTTGTGTGTTCTTCCATCTGGTCCTTCTGATTGGGGTGGGCTGTTCGTGTCTTTCATCCAAGTGGTCTCTAGTTTGACTTACCTTTCTGTGGCCTTGCTCTTTTCCCAGGAGCACTGGATTTCCCCGCAGAATGCCAGCCACATCAAACCCATGCACCCCACCTCCATCCATGGAGTGGAGGACATGATCCGCCTGGGGGACCTGAACGAGGCAGGAATTCTCAGGAACCTGCTGATTCGCTATCGGGAGCACCTCATCTATGTGAGTGTCCACCTCACCTCCACCTCTGGTTCTGCACTCTACCCCCTGCACTCCTCAGCTATGGGGAACCCATGTCGGGGGGAACCCTGATTGAACTGAGCATCTGGGTTTCTACCTTCACTTTGCCCCAGGTGGTAAAGGGCTTCTGACTTTGGAGGATATTGCAGAGCTTCTAGATGCCCCAGTGAAAGACCCCATGAGTCAGGTGATGGGCAAAGTCCACACCACCTTGTTGTCCCACCCCTGTAGAAGTTTTGGGCGTGTGCATTAGCTTTCTGCACACAGAATAACCAGTTCAACCCAGGCCATGAGCATGTTGTAGTCATCCTAAAGCATAAACTTCTGTAGAGGTGTAAACTACATGCTGAATGTGACCCTTCTGCCCTCTCCCCCTGAACTATTAACTTATTTAACCCAAGGGGGTGAAGACAACCATTGCTGGAGGTGGAAGGGGTGGAGAAAGGATGAAGAGGGGCATGCATGAAATAACTGAGAACAAGTGATAAACTCCCAAAACACCTCTAAAAAACCTTCCCAGTCTGTGTTCATGGCTTATTAGCCCAGATTGCCTGGGATCCTGACAGTTGACCTCTGAGGACAGCAGTGTCCTTCCTTAGGTCAGCCCAGTCATGTCATGCTCAGTGGACCCAGCACAGCCTTGCCAACCCAAACAGACATTCACAGAGTGAGGGGTTTACAGGGAGCCAGTCAGAGCCGTGTCTCTTTTCTGTGACAGCATCACAAAGGCCACCTCCCCAGCAGGACAGGAGTCAGCATTCAAGTCTGTGCTGGTTTTATCAGTGTTCTCTATGCTGTGTAGTCTTCTGCATGTTCTTCAGACAGAAATTCAGAGTGCACATGTGTTTGCTGCTAGATAATGTACTCAAACAGCCTCTGCAAATATGTGAAATTTGGTATTACTCTTAAATCCTACAGTTTTCACATATTCAGGTAAGTGCCTGCTGTGCCTTTGAAGGCCTTGTCAAAGTGTCCTGGTCATCTAATCTCTAAAAGCCTCTAGAAACCACTAGATTTTCAGGCCAGAGGGAATTGCAAGACAGTCAGACTTCACAGATAAAATAAACTAACAGAGTATGGGTGGGATTTTATCTGTCAAGTCTGTTTGTTCATCACTGCTTGACATCCAGTGCTATTTGATAGGATGGTTCCAGATTAGGACTGGGCAGTGATGGAGAAGACCACTCTGCTGCACAGGCTGTTAATATGATTGACAGCTCCTTGCCCCCTCTCTGGGAGATATCCATCTTTTCTTTCAGAGATGGAGTCCAATCCTGGAGGAAGGGGACATGGGTGCTGGAAAGGCACCCATAAGTCCCCAGAGGTTGGATGAGAATAGAGACCTCCAAGTGTATCTCTCACTCTGACACTTTATTCATCGTGCATGAAGCTCCCTGTATTGTCAGTTTAGAACAAAATAGTATAACCAGAAAATTATTCCCATGTTAGATGAACTGAGTTTTTCCTTTTATAATTAAAATTTCTTGCCATTTATAATGACAAACTAGCAAGTTAGCAGCCCAAATTCATACTTAGGTGGTGTCTCTATGGGCATCCATGGCAGTCACCAGAGGTGTCAATAGTGCCAACAGAGACAAGACTGACTTCCAGCTATGCAAACAGAAGTGCCTCTCAGATGTTTTACAGCTGAATGGAGCTTGGATATCATAGAGGAGTTTATGTTGGAAGAAAATTTTAGGCTGGAGGTCTACAGTCCAACCTCCCCCAGCTCAGAGCACAACCATCTTCAAGGTTAGGTGCAGTATTCACATGTATAATTAAAGTCAAGCAGCCTGAATGCCACTCAAGAAGTACAGATGGCCAATAGTTTGTAGCTGATTGGCTCATTCAAGGAACTTGTATTTACTCATTGAGCATTGCCCCTTTTTCCCCTACTTGCAGACACCCTGCAGTGGCACAAAATGGATTCCTGCTGCTCTCTCTGAGATAGTTTTAATCATGTTGGATATTTTTTCAGTGGTGTCTGTGTGTCTCTTTTGGGGTGTCTATGTTACCCAGCAAGTGCCGGTTGCCTCTCCAAGTGACATGGGGTCCTCAGATACAATTCTGTGTGTGCAGTGTCAGATTGCCTGTGAATACACCAAGCTCCTTCATAAAAGCTCTATCTTTGAGCTCCCTTGCCAAGCTATTCACAGGCATCCAGGAAGATTAGGAACACAAACAAGCACTGGGTAAAGTGTTGTTTGGCAACATCATTCTAATAAGGGCTGATGCAAAGGGCAGCTTTTAGCCTGGAGGTGAGTGTGGGTGGTGATTTGGGCTGAAGTGACACAATAACCACATCAGTTTCTCTACGAGTTCTTCTGGTCCGATGGTGACAGTGCATGTGTCCTACAGAGTTCCTGCCTAAGGGATGGCCACATCCCACAAAGACATTTGCATCACAGAGGTTCCAGGTTACTGTGTCTTGATA